>JBAMBJ010000954.1:0-205660 GCA_037043495.1 Drosophila recens | reverse complement strand
CATGTTATAAGCTATAACAGAGGCAATATTCATAATATTTGCACGCTTTTATTTAAGTATGCTAAATGTTTTACATACTGATCATAATAGATGCCTTGTATGTTAAGTGTTAAGTTGTTTTATCAATAATATATGTTAAAAAACAGTAATAACAGACATGAACATTAGCAGTGTCACTTTTACCTTTTTTTTAAATAACCCAAAGAGACATAGTTAATAGTTTCTTAAACAGGCTGTATACATTTATACAAAAGTAATACACAACTAAATTATCTGTTAGCTAATAAACATGAAAAATAATTCAACGCATTAGCTGGGCAGTAGGAAATAAGGGCGAGAGGCTTTATGCAACATTTCCACAATGTTTAAGAAGTGCAATAAAAAGAGCCTCATAAATAAAATGAGCCGCATTGCATTAATGGCAGTTGCAGTTGCAGTTGCTGCATAAAGCTGCCACGGCCAATGCACTCGAGAAATATCAGAGAGGGCGTAGCAAGGAGCTCTTCTTCAAGGGGTTTGGGGTTTCCAACGCCGCCGCCAAACAATGTGGCACAGCAAAAAAAAAAATTGGAAAGAAAAAAGGAAAATAAATGCCACTTCAGTTGCATTCTGTTTGGCTGGGCAAAAATTATATTACAACAATGTGTATAAATTGTGATTTCCATGCCGCGTGCAGCATTCAAGTGGCAAGTGCAGACTGCAGTCGACGCTTAATGGAGTCAGTGTGTGAAGACTGTGTCTGTGTTTGTGTATTAACCCACCCCGTCGAAGAGAACTTTTGTGGATCGTCTTGTGCACGCTCTGCTACTTGCTGACTGACTGACTAACTGACTGACTGACACGGCAGTGTGTCATGACAGGACCTGTAGGGTGATGGGCGAAAAAACAGAAGGGAAATATGCGTGTCCTCGCTTGGTTGATTTTAACACGCAGCCAACAACAGTGCCTGTTGTATGCATACACCCAGCCGACAATGTAATCAAAGTAGGGGCCCAACTGTTCATTTCTAGCACAAAACTTAATATACTGCTAAATGGCATTAAATGTGAGGGGTGGCTGAGACCAAAGGGTGCCACAACGAGCAGGATTGCACAACATTTTTGATAAGCTCAAGAAGCGTAAACACCTCGACATACTTCCCTCATACTTTGTTGCGTGCGTGCCTCAGAGTAGCTAATAAAGTTGGACAGTTTAAGACGCTGCTGGATGGTTTGCTAGCAATTAAGCCATAAAAGGCACTACAAAAAAAAAAAAAAATAGAAAATAGAAAAGAGTTCCAGCAGGAAAAGTTTAGCGAACAGTTGCTGTGTCAACAAGTGAAGCATGGCAACAGCGCACTTTGCACTAATCGAACTTTATGTGCTGCTCTTTGCCCATGAGTTTCATGAACTTTTTCACGTAATTTTGCCATGGCTCGCTTTACTTTACTTTCAGTTGTTGTTGACACAAGTTCGACAATAAATTAGAAACCTTTAAAGTGAAACCTAATGTGGTCGAAAGTTTCGCCGTTTCGCAGTTTCGGTATCGAAATTATTTATTTGAATTCTTATTTGAGGTTTGTATTGAAAGAAAACAATAGACACAATACACTGTGGCTGCATTTCATTCAGTTGCTCTTTTTTATTAATTGCTTCAAACTTATTCTCTCCCACTTCTCTCAGACTGTTGTCACATTTTCTATACACTGTTGCCACATTTCTTTCGACACTGTTGCTGTGCTTCAATTGACACCATTGGTCACGCTTCAGCTGTTGTTAATTAAGCGCAACTGCTTATGAAGTGCAGCCTGCGGGGAATTGCTGCTCATTCAATATCTCAATTAATCTGACAGTTGTAACAATGCTTTTAATTAGCATGATTTATACATGCATTTCAATTGTACCGACATGTTATTTCAAGCTGCTGTCTAAACACAAAATATTCTAAACGAGCCCAAAAACGAGGCTAATTAAATGTAACACATTTCTCCCACGCTAAATGCCATAACATGCATTCATATACATATACACACATATACATATATTGTAAGCTGGACAATCAGTTGGAATCAGTGTGAAGTGCATCAATCAAATGCAGCAAACGGCAACAAATGTCGCTTAACTAACAACAATTTGAGATGGACTAAAATGTAAGTGGCTTTTGTGTAAGCTCATTAAAATGATTACACCCAAGTGCGCAGGACCACGCCCCCAAAACTAAACACACCCCCTATAAACACACTCACTCGCGCACACATACTTTACTAAATACACCCGTGATCATAGTTTTGTCTCTCTCATTGTTGTTGCTGCTGATGTTGTTGTGTGTCTGTCAAATTGCATGCAATGTTTGCAACAAATCCCAACGAAAAACAGGGAAGGACCCCAACTCAGAGCCCCCTCCGTCTTCCCACTTTTTGCTGTATGTTATTGTTGCAGTTGTTTAGCTATGCATTAGATTTGGTTTTATTTTTATGAACTTTTTTTCTAGATTTCAAATTGCCTTGTCGCTGTTGCTGGCAGCTCTATTGTTGCCATTCTTTCATTTGCTGCAGCAACAACAGCAACTGCTTTTTTTTAAAGGCATGCCACGCCTGTTTACGGCAGAGTCAGGGGAATTGCGGTGTGCGAGGAAGCTGATTTCGTCATTGTTGCTGCCTGCACAGTAACAACAACGATGTTGCATTCACAATGGGCACATGTTGCTGCAACTTTCATTGTCAGTGTCATTGTTGCCGTAATGCTGCAACTATGAATGCATGCGAGTGTGTGTGTGTCTGTGCTTGTATGTGTGAGTGAGTCATCTGTGGCTCACTTTATTGCAGCGTTGCATAAAAAAATTGACCATTGAACTGGTAAGAGAATTTTTTGTGCATGACTGCTTGGTGGCATGCCACTGCAGACAACATTTCAACTGAATTTGTGGCATGCCGCATTTCTATGCAAAGATGCAGCGTTGCCAATTTTCAGTTCGAGTTTAATATGCCATCTTACAACTTTGTAAACAAGAAAATACCCCATATATGCTGAATAAGATAAAGTATAGAATATATGTACATATACAACAAATGAAAATTAGCGCTGTTGCCAAATTTCATAGCATTTTATGCACATAAAGAGCTCTTCAAATATTTTAGAATTTTCAATGAAACTAAAAGATTACTTTTTTGTCTCTTCTACAGAACTATTCTAGGGAGATTTAAAAATAGCTGAAATGCTTTTTGAACAGGTATAAAGTACATATTATGATATTAATCTTTATCATTTCTTAATAATAAGCAATTATAATGTTTTAATATCGAAAAATGAATCAAAATTCACATTGCAATGAAATTTCAACTTTTAAAACTCTTTACTCGCCGCTTCTTTTAAGCAGCGTTGTCAAATTTCACTCGATAAAAAATTTTTTATGAATTTTATACTATTTGTTATGATGTTAAAGTTTATCAATTTCTAAAAAATATGCAATTATAATATATGTATTTATTATATTCATCGAAATTAACATTGCAATGAAACTTCAAATTTTAAAACTCTTTACTCGCCGCTTCTTTTAAGCAGCGTTGTCAAATTTCACGCGAAAAACAATTTTTAAGCCGTACAAATGTTTAGTAAGCCACAAACTGTCACTTAGACAACCCATGACAATTTGACAAGCTAAGGCCACTTGGAACAAGACGAAGAACTCGAATTATTAGCGAACACTCAGAGACAGTCATAACTCAAGTGTCAAAACAGAAGTGAAATGTTATCAAACAATTTCAAGGTTGACTTGTACTTTCCTTGGGGAACAATGAAGCCTTCAACTTCAGCCAATGTACGCCAAATAAATCATAAGCCAAATTTTCTTTTTACTTTTTTTCTTCATTGAAAAGGTCTACAGTTCTTTTATAATAAAAGCGCCAATTTTTTACTGGCGAAAAGTTGAATTTTAGGAGGGTGGGTCGGTAGTACTATTTTGTTGACTTACCTTCGCGCACGTTCTCGTAGGCATCTTCAACGTGTGACTCCTTATAGATAATGGAGTGAAAATCAAGTTCGTCCTGTGCGGCGGCATTCTCATCCACCTGGTCGATGATGCCGTCCGTTGTCGGTGTGAACATTGTCGTGGACTCTGGTAACATTGGGAATGTTGTTGATGATGTCGTCGTTGTGGTTTCAGCATTTTTATTTATGAAGTTTTCCGTCTTATTATCAATGGCAGTTTTGTTGTTGTTATTATTATAAATGTTGATGTTATTGTTGTTGTTGTCTGGTGTATTTTTAGTGGTGCTCCTTCGAGTTGTCGACCCCGTTGTCGTCGAGGACGATGTTGTTGCGGTGGTCGTCGTGCGATTTGTGGGAAAATAATGTTTGGCATGTTCAACATAATAGGCATCACGTTCCGTTATAATTTTACCCTCGAATACCCCATTGTGTATGGAACCAAATACATAACTATTACGATCCCCTATCACATCGCCCTCATAAATGTGATCAGTTGACACATCAATGGGGCCGTTGCTATCATAAAACTGCAAACCAAATAAAATATATATATTTTTTTATTTTTAACAATATTTAGAGATATTATACTCACGTCTAACTTATCACTAAATGTATTTAAATCACGTTTTAATCTAAGATGGAAGTCCCTTCCATGTGCTGCAAATTTTAAATGTACAAAATGATCTTTGGTCACCGATCGTCGCGCTCTATTGTGACTAGCTCTAATGTGCTCATGATCATAGTTGAGTGTTTCATAGTGGGATATGTATTCGTTGAGTCGCTCACGGCCTGCAAAATATAGAGAAAAATAAATAGGGAGTTGTTATTACGAGAGCTTTTCAACAATGTACGTATATCAAATAAATACTTAAATATAAGATATAATAGCTTCTGTTAATTAATCATATTTAATAATAGTTACACGAGATGCCACAGACTCAAAGAAATTTCACAAATATTGTAATGCTACACGGCGAGTTTATTATGTTATTATGTTAGTTATGTTAATTTAGTGAATCTGATATTAAACTTATAAATACAGTTACCGAAATATGGAAACAAATTACTCAGTTTGTTTTATATTAACTTAAACTTTTTACTTCCATTTTGTAATTAAAAATGCATATAAAAACTTAAAATATTCATTCTCTCTCTAAATTAAGTTTATTTAAACCTTTAATTAAACTCTAGATAATCATAGATTGCATGCCTGGACTTGTCAAACTGCTTATGCTCTGTCAGTGAAAAAGTGTTCGTTGTTGTTGTCACAAAAACTCTCATATTGCCTGCACAGAACACTCCATTAGGCAATCGGACACGCCCACACTTAAGCCGGGCATGAAGGCAACAACAACTACAACAACAACAACCAAAATTCACACAAGTAATGCATTTATGCATTTAACTGTGTGTGCACGAGTGTGTGTAAATGCATTAAAAATGTTGCACAAGTTGCTGGCAAAGGATGTTGATGTTCGTGTTGCCATTGCTCGTTTGGTTTCCAGTCCATCTGCCAAAATAAATATGTTTGTGCCAAGGGAAAACTTCACTTTGCCACTTTAACACACTTGCACTTCAAGTTCGACAGGCCACGCCCACCACCATTGAGCAACTGGAACAGTAAATGCATTACAAGAAAATGCATTGCATACACACAGGCGTCAGGGCCGGTTCGAGGGTCAGAACAGGGCTGGGCCGCTCGACGTTGGCCCACTTTATTGCTATTAAATGCTACGAAAGGTTAAAAGTATTATGCGAATCAGTAAACAGAAAGTCAGAAAGGTTTTTGTTGCCGTGTTGTTGCTATTGCTGTTGTTACTGTGCGATCCGGTCAATATTGTGATTGTCGTCGTGCATTCTACATTTGAAAAGGTATGGCAAGTAGAGTCAACAGCGGCACTGAGAGAGGGAATCATCGTTGACGTTGCGTTTCAATTTCCGGCCTTCAATTAATTTGAAATTGCGGCTAGCCGATTTGAGTTGAATTGTGGAATTGGTTTTCGAAGATTTATCGTTCAGTACGGATGTTTGCTTTGCGGTTTTTATAGACCAATCGGACGTCCTATGTGCTGATGATATATGCACAATGAAGTGCATAACAAAAATGCCTGGCAAATTAGCTTTGATATGAAATACATCAATATATGTACACTTCGAATAAATTTATAAAAATTAAATCGAAATATATACTTAAAAATAAAAATTGCAATCTTTAATTGCTAATTATTAACTTTAAATGTACTTGAAAAAACGAGCATAGGTTAATGTCGTTTCACAACAAATAAAACAAATGATAAGAAAATGATTTATATAAAATGGTATTTTCTGGTGTAGATTTTCTTTCGGCCGCAAATCTACTACAAACGACAAGTAAAGTCAACTATAAAAACAAATCAGAATTCCAAAAATATTTACAGAAACTTAACCAGACGGGCCACAATGCCTACGAGCAGATCCAACCACAGCAAATTATCGGCAAGGATTAGCAAAGTAAATACAGATGAAAAATTGACACAAAACCAACAGCTGGAAAACTTAGTGAGAGACCAAACCAAAAATTCTATTGCAAAACTCATCAAAGGAAAGAGCAGCAACAACAACACCAACAACAACTACAACAATATGCTCATCAAGCCAAAAAGTTTCGGAATATTCAAACTGAAACCAAAACTATGAGGAAAAGGAAGAGCAGAAGGTTAATTGCGTTCAAAAAACCACAAAAATCGATAGTTAAATGAAAATAAAGTCAGAATGGCTGCGGTCTACAACACAGATATACATAAAATACAACTGTAGATGCAGACAGAGATACAGATACAGATATAGCCACAGTTATAGATACACAGTCTGGCTTCAACAAAAAAAAAAGGATGAGAGCATGGAATGGAGACATGCATTCGCCATGGGTGAGGAATTTTAATTACTTAAAATGCGCCAAAATAATGAAAAATACGCAAAAAGCGTGAGAAACACGGACTTCACACACAAATGGATACCAATGTGATGAAACGGAGGAAAATTATACTGAACAAAAAACGAACGAACGAACGAACGTGAAATGTGAAAATGTTAAAACAAACTGCAAAAGGTTTTAAAAATGGCAATTAAACTGAATGCTTAAGCTAACTTTACGAGCTTTTTTTATTTTTGTTACTATGCACACTTGGGACTTGGAGTCGCAGGATGATTGTTATGGGGAGTCAACCAGCTGCGAGGTCATTTTAAGAGTTGACCTAGAAAGTGGACAAAACGTACTCTACAAAAGGAGACAAATATAAGCACTGCTTCAGCGGACTATTCTTATATACCTATAGTTTTCTATATATAAAGCCATACATATGTAAATACTCTCGCTATGTGGGAGTATGTACTGTATTCTACTGGACGGCTTAAACAAAAGCTGAAAGCCCAATGAGAGGCTGCAAAGAATGAGTTAAAAGGTGAGCAGGCTTTTACTAAGTGGTTAAAGTAAACTCAGCCTCAGGAAATAAAAGACGATGAAGGTTAAAATAATAGAGCAAAATGGGATACAAAAAAGAAAATAGACGATTTCAAAGATACAGCGAGCAGAACAAAGCAAGAATATTGCGGTTGAAATATGATTTAAGCCTATTTTCAAATTTTGAGTTATGTTGAAAATGTTCAACACACTGTACTCAACTTTATGCGATCATGAGGCAGTGTTTAGTATTATATGTAAAAATGTATGTAATCATTTTCAGTTATATTATTTCTTTAATATGCTTTTTGAATTTAAATTAAACTAGTTGATTAATTTAAATGAAATATGCATAATTCCATATTAGAAATGACATAATAACTAAATGTTTATTCAAGTCTTTAAAACAAACGAACAACGCAAATAAATAGTAGCTGTCAAAAGTGAAACCATTTTGCAACACTATTTTATTGGACACACTGGAGCTGCTGCCACAACAAATAAACAAATATATTTGCACAGTTGCTATGGGCCTGCAATTGGGGTCTCGGCCTGTTGCTTATTTCCTCAGCGAATTGGCCCATTTGAGTTCGAGACCAGCTGCACATTTGGCCCACATAAGAAACGAGCTGAAAACGACTTTCGCTATTTACTGTGGCGGACTGCAAAAACAAAAAGTGAAGAAAAATTGAATATGGCAAAACGTTTGACCAACATTGGGCCAAGAAAATGAAAAACAACTGCAATAGCCTCCGACAATTGCCCGACTTTTACAGCAAACAACTTTTCTTTTTTTTCTCTCGTTATGTCCCACTCTCTACTTCTCTTTATCTATCTAACTCTCTCTCTCTCTCTCTGATTTTCATTTTGTTTGGCAGGTTTTTCCTCATCGATAACACAGAGAGAAACTATTAGAAAGAAACTGGTTTCTAGTTTATCTTGGAGAGCTTTGAGCGTACTTCCAGAGATGGAAAAACTACTTTTAGTGGCGTCTCCTCTTCCTGTCTCTATCAGTTGAAATTAGTCGCTTTGGGCGCCGGCTGCTGAGCACTTGATTGAAAAATGTTCAATCAGTTGCCACCACCCACAAAAACAAAAAACCGGAAAAAATGGAAAAATCAAATGTGGAGAGAAAAACACAATTTCAGTTGTGTTTTATCGACCACTGAATGTGTGTGTGTGTGTCCCTCCTCACTTAAATTCCATTAACCCAAAAATTGTCGGTGTCTTTGCTCCTATCGATCCACGTCGTTTTGTGTCAGCCAAACGAGCGTTTAATGCCATCAACTGTAGAAGAACCCAACGAGTAGTCGAATCATCCCCATTCCCACCCCCATTCAGCGTTTATTCATTTTTAACTGCATGTGTCATACACTCAAACTCAAACTTACCACACATACTCTACGATGATTCAATTTGGTTGCAGTAGCTCGCACAAAATGGGCTTAAATGCGATCAACTTGAATATTTGAAGCTTTTGGTCAGCGCTTTGGGTGGTTATATGCTCATTTTGATTGATAGGCTTAAGGCTGTCACTCTGCCTGTGTATATGTATGTGTGAGTGTGTGTGCAGTCTCGTTAAGCTGATTCCTTTTTGAGACTGCTGCCTGTTTTCTCGTTGCAATTTTCCAGGAAGCCACGTTTTAGATAAGACTTTTCATACCCTGCGTCCGGCTGCATTTGAGATTCCATTTTCGGGCTCACTTTGAAGTTGATGGATGATGCGGGCAATGGTATTGGATTCCAGAATATTTCGGTCTATTGGGATATTGCCTGCTTCTGTACTCACACATAAACTGTTTGCTGCTGTTCAATTTTTGATATGTTTCTAATGCGCTTACAATTTTCGAGATTTGTATTCACTGGAATCCTTGGAGCACAAAAATTGCTAGAGTGTGCAACTTTTTAAAGAAGTTTAACTGCCTTTATTTTCTGGGTGTGTGTAAAATTGAGAAGACATTTATGATTATCTTTGAATCAATTAAAAATTTATTATGCGTTGCGTTGCCTATTATTAAGTTGTTTATGTTTAAACAAATATTTATATGTATTTATTTAATATACAATATGCATAAACTAACCACCTGAAGTGCAATTTTTCTTAATCTTAAGCAAATTACGTGGAAAAGTGACACGACAGTTTTATGTCACTGTTTTCTGATCTAGACAAACGATTTTGAAAACAAAATGCACAGCCTCGACAGCAATGCAGACCTTAAAGTAAATGCAAATACTGCAGGTGAGTAATATGCTTTAAGGTCACTTACTGCATCTGCCTGCAAAGCTTCTCAAAAACAGAAGGAAGATTTTTCTTCATTTTGTTGCAATTTCAGAGAACCGTATAAGACGTACGTCAGGGCAACTGACAGGCCCCAACGTAAACACAGGACAACTCGCCCATCTCCAGCTTCCCAGCAAAATTGTGGGCAGCATGTCAAGGGGCGAGGGTGCGGGTGAGGGTCAAGGCGTGTCGAGTCGGTTCGGGGGGGATGACCGCAGTGGCAGTGAAGTCAGCAGCGTCGCGTTGCATCTGCGCACGAAACCGCACGAAAGGTTGTCAAATAAAATCCAAGAAAAGTGCAATAAATCACGTAGCACTTTTTATCAGCGTTAAGTAAAAGTTTAAAAAGTTGCAAAAATAAAACAACTTGAACAAAATAGCAACAGCCAAAAAGGGGAAGACATGTTGAGCTAATAAAAAATAAAAACGTTAAATTGAATATAAGCATTTATTCCCTGTGCACACCAATTTCCAAAAGTGTAAATGCTGAAAAATATCTGAGAAATGGAATTGCAAGGTTTTTAAAAACATTTCAGTCTTTTTCGCTGGCTTCAGCTTATAATTTTCTTTCCTTTTATTGTGTGTGTTTTACATTTGCTTTTCCATTTGAGTTGCGGTTTATTTTCGATTTCGATTTCCTGATGCAGCGGCTTAACTTTTCCTTATTGTGTTTTTGTATATACGCTTTTATATTTTTATTTTTTTTTTATTGGCAATGGAAAACACCCAATCAGTTGAAAAAACTCCTTCAAGTTTAGCGTTTGTGTGTTGGGCGCTCCATTGAATGAAAATGAATGAATTGATTTCTGCGTTTTCTCTCCAGTCTTATATTATTTTCCATTTTTTTTTTTCGCTTCAACTTGAGGCGATTTACATGTAAATTGATGGGACCGCCGACCTTACGCACGTGCCCAATAATTGGAGTACTTTTTGGGAAAGCACACAATGTGCTTCGAGAGTGACTAAAGCTGAGAGGAACTTTTAAATAAATTCAACGAACGGGCAATCTGTGATTTATTACAAACTTTTATAAAATCAATTTTGTTTTCAAAATTGCTTTAAATATTTATATCAACAGAGAAGAGTTTCCTTTATTTAGGCTTTAAGCTTAGACAATTTTGTTCATTTATTACTTCAAAGGTGTATTTTAATATTTAAATCTACAAAATTTACTTGCATTAGGTACATATATTTTAGTTTTACTATTTTACAAAGTAGATTTTAAGAAATGTTAATTTTCTATGCAAATAATGAAAGTTTTTTAAGGTCATATTATTTCAAAAAGTAGTATCTGGGAAATTTTTGTTAAATAATGAGAGTAGTTAATAGAAATTGCCAAAGCTTGCATTCTAAATAAAATTTCCAAATTTATATTGTTGGAAATGCACTTTAAACTACAAAATAACAGTTCTAATTACAACAAGGGGGCTCCGCCCCCTGCTCGCTTCGCTCGCCTACCCCCGGCTCGCTTTGCTCGCGAGGTGGTGTGGCTACAGTCGAGTTTGCTCGACTGTAACATACCCTGTGCCAGTTTCCACAAAAAAGAATATTGGTTATTATAGAATTAGTAATATGTATAAAAGCATATAAAACATAAATAAATACATATTATATAGTAGTCCAATTTTAACCAAATCTTGTCAAAATGTTTGGAAACATCCCATATTCATATTCTGTCAGTTTGGTTCAGTTATCTCAACCAAAAAAAAATTTTTTCATACTAAGACTTGATTTTCGTCTGATCGTTCCTATGGCAGCTATATGATATAGTGATCCGATTTCAAGCAAATTTGGTCAGAATGTATGGAGCCTTCCCATATCCATATTCTGTCAGTTTGGTTGAGATATCTCAAACAACAAAATTTTTCATACTTAGACTTGATTTTCGTCTGATCGTTCCTATGGCAGCTATATGATATAGTAGTCCGATTTCAAGCAAATTTGGTCAGAATGTATTGAGCCTTCCCATATGCATATTCTGTCAGTTTGGTTAAGATATTTCAAACAACAAAAAAGTTGTTCATACTTAGACTTGATTTTCGTCTGATCGTTCCTATGGCAGCTATATGATATAGTGGTCCGATTTCAAGCAAATTTGGTCAGAATGTATGGAGCCTTCCCATATGCATATTCTGTCAGTTTGGTTGAGATATCTCAAACAACAAAAAAGTTTTTCTTACTAAGACTTGATTTTCGTCTGATCGTTCCTATGGCAGCTATATGATATAGTGGTCCGATCCAAATTTAAAAACAAACTTGATCTGCGTCCGGTATCCAGCAACCTACATACTAAATTTGAAGTCTCTAGCTATTATAGTCTCTGAGATCGACGCGTTCAAACAGACGGACGGACAGACGGAAAGACAGACGGACATGGCTCAATCGACTCGGCTGTTGATGCTGATCAAGAATATATATACTTTATGGGGTCGGAGATGCTTCCTTCTGCCTGTTACATACATCACACAAATCTAATATACCCTTTTGACCATTTTCAATGGGCACAGGGTATAAAAAGTAATTTTTGCAAATAACAAACTAAAAGCCTCGATTGAAATTCTATACATATTAGATTGAACAAAATACTGATTCCAGCATGATAGAGCAACAGGACTTATTAATGATGAAGAATGTACATGCAACACTTGAAAATACATATTAGAAAAAAAAAGCCAGGGCAACAGATTTTTGTTGGGAGTTTTCCATTTTTAATATGCCCTTGCACTAAACTAGAAAATTGTGTGCGGCAAAATTACATGTTGACATTGTTTGCACTTCAGAGTGCTGCATAAAAAGTTCACAGTCACAATAGAAACACACACACAAACACATACAGTCTACACCCACACAGCTACAGTGAAAGGTAACAACAAGGATGTATGTATGTGTGTGTGAGTGGAGTGCATAATTTGAAAAACCTCTTGAAAAGCGAAAAGCAAGCAAATTGCAGTCACCAAGGACCAAAGAAGTAAAGCGACTGACAAAGACTGCATATATACACGTACACGTACACGTACATACATGTTGTGTATGCAAGCTTAGTGTGCGTGTGTGTGTTGTATTTTTTATTTTTTTTGTACACATTTTTCCACTTTCGCAAGCATGCTTTCATCCTCATCATATACTTGCACTGATTTAACTTTTATTTTCGCTTTTTGTGCATAATTTTTCGTTGAGCGGATGTTGCCGGAGCCGAATGCAGGCGGATCTGTTGGCCAGGCCAAAGCGCATTAAGTCTTTAGCTTAAAGGCAACAGCAACAATACAAGCAAACAAACAAACAGGCAGCTGTAATAGCAGCAATTACAACAGCAAAAGCATTGCATACACACAGGCGCCCATGTGGCAAATACATATACATATAAACACATACACATGTACACATACTCAAACACATGCAGTCTTCCTATTCTTAGCACAAAGACAAAGGCACATTAGCAGCTGCTGTTGCTACTGTTGTTCTTGTTGTTGTTGTTCTTGTTGTTGTTGCTGTCCTGTTCCTGTCTGTTGTGGGCGTGTACCCAACTCGTTTTTGATATTCCGACTGGGCAACATTCTTGAATGGCAAACGGGAGTCGGAGATTACCCCCAAACTAATGCAACACCATATAGCCCCACATGTCCTGTCTTGCACACTCACTCACTATGTCTCTCTCTCTTTGTCTCCCTCCTTCTCTCACTCTCTATACGAATTTGGGTTGCTTCTAGCCGCCCAATTTGTACGCAGCTTAAACATAAAACCCCATAGCAAACGCCTAATCCGTTCGACCAAGTGACAGCAGCTGCCTGGGAGAACAATTTCAAACTCGGCGGCATTAAATTTACCTCGCGTAATCATAATAAATTATTTAATTAGCATTACTTGGAATCTAAAAAATTATGTATGTATGTATAATGATGAAAATATAAGAAATTGGTTTCAAGCGCTAAATTAATTGAAAATAATATCTGTTTAATAGAATAACATATTTTTGAATAGACTTGAAAATTGATAATGTACTTTATAGTTTTTGGGAGTTATTCCCTTTTCGTATATGAAACTCAAATAACGAGAAAAGCCAATAATTTGAATATTTAAATTATTTTTATTTATTGAATAAATTAATTTAGTGCTGATGTTTTTCATGCCAGATAAACTCAAATATTAATTCAACATTAGCTTGCATACATTTTTCTTACAAATATTTTCAGTTAGTTTTCTGAAATCGTAATCAGAAATTGAAAAAATAAGCTTTAGTACTATTAAAAGTTCCTTTATTAATTTATTAATTTAATTTTCAAAATGTACATTTTCCACATACAAAGTTTTACATTATTAAACTTTTTATATGAGTGAGAGAAAAATATGTAATTATCAAACAAGTTTTGTATTGTTATTCATAGTATTTCTTTTTGGCTTTTATAATAATTAAAATATTTTAAAATTCAACAATGTCATTTGTTGAATCTTTCTTGGTGCAGATTGTATTTTTATTTTATATCTGAGAAGGAATCTTACTTTAAACTAACTCTTTAAAAAAAATAAATTTTTTTATTTACTTATACATTATATTTATTTAATTTATTTATTCATTAACGCTTTTTGAAAATACATAATAAATACATATGTCAGCGCTCATTCAGGAATTCATAAATATTCTGGAATGAAATGCCCCAGTAAAAGCAAGCAAACACATAGACATGCAATTACCGTGTAAAGTAAATCAGCTTAAGGGGAGGTTCTTTTGGATTTGGCCGAAAATCAAGCAAAATTTGAGAATGGTTTGTGGGAGAATAAAAATACATACGAACTTCTGCTTTCGAACTTTGATTCGTTGTTTATTGACGATTAAAAAAAAAAAGTGATTTTTGAGAAATTCAAAATGGCGGCTTCAAAATGGCGAATCTCGTCGACCTCGACTCTCAAAATATCGCTCTGCTTCTTCAAGTGTGGGGCCTCTGGTAGTAAAGTGAAATGAAAAATGTATATAATTTATTAAAATAGATAACATTTCCTATGGCTTATACCTAACTTCAATTAATTTTGATGAAAAAAAACCAATTTCATGGTCGTTTAAAAAAAAAAATGAAATTTGTACACTTATTTTTACTTTGATCTCGTTTAAAAATTATAAATAAACAATTTTTTATGCCAATTTTAGGTATAAGCCATACAAAAAAGTATTTACTTTAAAACATTTTTTGAATGGAGGAAATCGGATCAATAGAACAAGACCTGTACTTGAAATTAGATTAGAAAACATGGTTTCGAGAAAAACGCGTTTTAAGTTTTTGGAAAGTGACAGCGGGTACGCAGCGCGCGTGATATGGGTACGTTTGACACGCCCTATCTCAAGAAATACGCTTCGTATTGAAAAATCCTTTGGCACATATATTCTATATATATATAACTTTCATTTTATGTAAAAAAAAAATTCGATTTTTTCAAAAAAATCCAAAAGAACCTCCCCTTAAATGAAAATAAAAATAACAAAAGCATTAAATCCGCTGCGAGAAAAGTACATTAATGAAAAAAATTGTGAAATGAATTGAAGTTGTTTGTTTATGTATGCTGACCACATTCGAATTAAAGGGAGGAGTCTGTGTAATCCTTTGCCGGGAGACCACTATAAAATCGACTTATACACAACGTCCTCCGACTGTGCACTTGTCAGCCAACATATTTCTGCTCTGTTGGTCGCATTTGGCTACTATTTATGGCAGCTGTCGTGGTGAAGGGGGAGGCCGAGTAGAGCTCCCTTCAAGTGGCACCCCGACAGTGTTTGAGACATGTTTATACTTGTTATTTTGACTGCTGCTGTTTCAGCCAAAAAACTCATTTCGATAATGTGTTTTGCAGAGTTACAAACAGCCCCAGCAGCGCTGAAAGCCACACAACTAGACAAAACTGAGCTGGCGCAATGTTTTTGCTGGTTACCGCATCAAAAATTTCTGATAACAAAATTATATACATATCTGGGCATCAAAAAACTTTGCCAAAGTGCATAAAAAATGAGCATAGCAATCAGCGGATTATGCGGCGTATGTGTAATGAGTCACAGCACAGGGCGTATGCGTAATATTTTTTTTGGTAGGTACCCAGAGCACATCACGTACATATTATGCCCTCAACATTTAAAAGCATTTTTCGGTTAGCCTTGGTTTAGTTAATAAGCTGCTCAAGTGTTGCGTGTGTGGCATTCAAGGCGTTGAGTGTGTCAAATTGGAAATTGGATTGCCTGATGGAGTACAAAGTTTAAGGCTGGGCAGGGAAAGGGCAAAGGGAAGCGGGAAGAGACGGCAGCATCCGACTAAGACGGCTGTCTGTAAATTTCCTGTGCAACAGACTGTGCGCGATTTGTGGGCGGTTGGTTAAGAGCATTTTGCCATTAGCTCGCTGACTGTCAATTTGCATAAACATTGCTGTAGCTCCTACTCAGTTCAACTTGGCTCAATTTATTAACAACTGACACGAGTAGCAGCAGCAGATCCCACAACTTTTGCAAATTAAGAGGAAATTGTAGACCCTAAAAAAGAAGCAGCCCTAATGAGGCAAGCAGTCAATTTTTGTTTGCTCCAATGTCTCTTCTAATGAAAAACTTATAGCTTTAAGATTCAAAAATATTTAATAACGTTTGTTTTCTTAAATGTGCTATCAAACCTTCATTATTTTTGAATTAAAATTAAATTAAACAAAATGTCTGATGTAAAATCGATAGGATACGTTTGAAACATTCCTGTTTCTAAATAAGCAAAAATTCTAATTAATTGGACTTCCATAACTAGAGATTTTTCGAGAAAGTTAGAGATTATTACAATTATTTTGTGTAGCAAATAGTCTGAAGCAGATTGTATTAGTCAAACTTGTTTATACAAAGTATTTACCAAGAAAAGAAAAGTATTTTGACACTTTGCAATAAATTCAACTTTTGTTATTCAGAAAATATTCTAATTAGCTTTAATTATTGCAAATAAATTGATTTTCAAAACGGTCTCTAAAATCTAAGAAATATTGGGTCAAAGAAGACAATTTTAACACTTTTTAAACAAAGAATTTTCATATAAAAATGCGTGGAAAACAAAAAAAGTTTATCAAAGTAAGTTTTCGAATTTTTGTTTGCTTGAACTGCTTTGTAAGCAATTTATTGGCCAATTTACTTTGAGCCCAGCAAATAAGAGTATTAATACATGAGTCATTGACTGACTCCCAAATAATTACCATATTAAATAGCTAGAGTTTGAAAAACTTTGCTTTTCAGCTGTTCAGAATTATTCAAGACAAAGTTGACCACATGCCCAAAAGGCTGCATATCGAGAGATAACGCCAAAGGGCACAAAGCCATAGAGAGAGGCAGAGATAGAGCTAACTTGAAGGAGTTACTCACTGGTTGCATAAACCAGCCAATAATCCGACACGAGGGGAAGGCAACTTGGCGACGATGTTCGATGGGTTCAAAGCCAGAGCAAAGTAAGTAAAGCGACACGAGACAGACAGGCCAAGGAGACAAAAACAACAACAACAACAACAACAGCTAGAAGGAGCTGGCTAAGACGCCTCAAAGCATGCAATGGAGAGAAAGAGAAAACTTTGTCTTGTAATGCATTACAAGCAATTTCACTTGGCAGTGCCACAAAAACAACAACAATAACAACAACAAGAGCTCAACTAAAGTTTAAAGCAAAGCGAGTCAACGAAAATGGGCAAACGCCACATCCATCAGAATATTCGCCAACTTACAGTGAACTAAATAACCCAAGAAAATGTTGTCCCTTCTCCCCTTTCTACTCCTTCTTTGCAGAAAGCATTTTGTGTAGTGGGCGTTCCTTAACTGGGTCAACATGGGCCATGTTATTGTTTAGCCAATTGCAATTGTTGTTCAAGTTATTGGGGGGTGAAGTAGTGCTTTCGAATGGAACTCGGTTTTGGTCTCCACATGTTTATTATATTGAATTTATGTTGTGCTTTGTATGCAAGCGACGTTTCGGCAAACCAAACGACAACAACACAGCAACAGCAGACCGACTTGCCCAGACCCTTTTCCAAAACAGAGCACAAGACCCCAATCCCGACCAGTTAACACAGTGAATGAAATGCGAGCTGAAACTGGAAATGGCAGGCAACGGTTGTTTGCAGCTGCAATTTGCCTCTCCGCGGTTCCTTCTACTTGTGTGAGTGTGCCTGTGTGTGTTGGTGTGTCTGGTTTCCATACCGCGACCTTATGTATGCGTGTGTGGGTGTGTGTGTGTGTGTGTATAACATTCTTCTTGTCAACGCTTTTTAGGTCTGTTTCGTTTGGGTCACGAAATATGAGGGATTTATTATGTTTATTGACCGAGATTTTTCAATTTACATGAATATGAACAACAGTTTTTAACAATAAATGTGCTGGAAATGAGCACAAAATTTTGTAGCGGAAAGTTCCTTATTATAATTCTGTTAACAGTATTATGCTATTTTAGCTAAATTTTCTTAAATATAAATTTTAAAAATAAAAATACTTTTGGTTAAGAATCAACATTTAAATTTATAATTTATTAGATTACCCAACAAGTTGGACAACTAAGATAAAGAGAGAAGTAGAAAATAGGAGGAAGAGTAGTTTGGAAAAAGCTAAGGATGGAAATGTGGTAGACTATTACATTTTGCTAGTAACATGTAATAATGTGAATACTTGGAATAAATTAATCTCTGTAACTGTAAAATCTTAATAATAATAAGAATATTATTATTTATCAACTTAGTTAAAACAAAAGACTAAAAAACAAAAATTTAAACTATTTCACGACTTTGGCTTTTTATCTATTTATTTATTTTTATAATCTTATTAAATACAGTGCCGAGTGACTAACAAATTTTTTTTTAATAACTTATGTGTCACAAAATTGAATATCAGTAATTTTGGGGCATGAAAATGTTTTCGTCACTAGACTTTTCACTTTACGACATATAGAACATATCTGTAGCTTGTAACGTTTGGATGCTGTGGGGTTTAAAATTTAGCAGGTTTTATTGATTTCCCGCTAAGCTAGCGATTTTTCGAAAAAGTCGCAAAACAAAAGTTTCTAGATTTTTGATCGGGAATAAGTCCAATTCGCCGATTTAAGATATTTCAACGCTTTGATACAAACAAACAGACAGACAAACAAGCAGACAAACTGACTTTTCATCTCATTTTCGGAAGGCCATTCAGAATATCAAAATTATTTATCTTTAAACCAGTGATCGGATTTGATGATCGAGGTGTCATTCGGTGCGTATTTTTGATAAGAATAGTAAAAAATAAATAATGGCTCCAACCGCCCCATTTGCTCCAATCGTTTACATTTTGCCCTTCCCATTTTCACCTGTTTATCTCACGAACCAGGTGACTTTACAAAAGACTTAGTATGCACATATGTTAGTTAAATTTATACCTTTCGATCGGTATATAACTAACCTGGTCGGACAGTCATAGCAAGTTTTTCATTCTTCCTGAATTTTTTAATCTTATTATTAAATAATGGAGTAGTATTAGTTATATATTTTGTTAGACTGTACTGAAAACCAATTGAAATAATAATATTGTCATTTATGAAATAACTTTGTTAACTAGTTATGTATTTTACTCAATAGTTTGTCCACTCTCCACCAAGAGCAATTAGAAAAGCAATGAATAATTTGGCTTGCACAAAGATGCCACTTAAAACGTATCGAATCAAATAACTTAACCTGACTATCAGCAGAGACAAGCTCAAGAATTTGTTAAGCCGGCCTATGTGCACATCAAATGGTAAATTGGAAATTCCAACTGAAAATGCAAATAATCGTAGAGAAATGTTTATACATTTGGCAAATCTCAAGCAAATAAACGAAACTAACAGCATTTCATTTCGCTTAGCAGGAATTTACGAAATTTATCTACCAAATAATTGACACGGTCTTAGCCTTGGCCAATGCAAAACGCAAAATGCAGAAAGCAAAAAGCTCGAAAATACTTGGAAGGCAATATGTAAATGCAGCTGGGAAAACTGCAAAAACAAAGACGCCAAGGATAACAACGAAGGATGCCAACATGAATGCAAAAACTTGAGATATGACAAAGTTTAAATTGCAATTAACAGAAAACGTTCTGCATTGATAAGAACTGAATACTGATACTCTCTCTGTCTCTTCCGTATTAGATTCACGTAAGCTTCCCTTCTCCCCGAGGCATTTCTGCAATGTATTTATATAATCTGACCAAATTTGCAACAGTGAGTCTGTGCATATCTGTAATCAATATTTAATGAATTTCTATCCTGCCGTCCAAATGGCTGGACAGCAATCAAAAATTATTAGACATAATCAAGACCAGGCTAAATTAGTGTTGAAATTTGTCTTCGTCCAAGGGACAAATTAATTAAATTTTTGTGCCTTTGCCTTGATGTGATGTTGCAAATTTGAAATTTATATAAATTCCATATCTAAGTCAATTATTTTGTCAGCTTGTTATTGCATTTCAGCAAAAGACTTAAACTTGTACAAAACGATTTCAACAGCTGCAGGGCGAACAAAATTTAAAATGATACTAGATTACCTGGCCTTTAAAAAAAAATAAATTTTTCAATCAATTGCAATTATGTTAGAATTATGTTTATTTATTATTTATTATTATAATTTAAAATATGTAGTAATGGTCTTATTACTTTTTATACTTTTTTCAATGAATTTGCAAATGTATCTGTATCCGTCTCTATTACTATCTACTTCAACTTCCATGTGTCTTTTCATATTAAATCTCCTTTCACATTAAACCACAATGGTTTTATACGCACCTCAGAAAGTCGTAAAATGTTGCCAACAATGCCATCATAAAAAACACATTCAATCGAAATGATTATGTCGATGCGGCGCCCACACGAGCTCAGTCTTTCTTTCTTTTAAAACTGTGCATATTTGTGACCCTGGCAAACGTGGCAATTCTGTTGCGTCAGGATTAGCACATCATCAGTGGCAGACAACGGTGTCTGAAGAATGCGACACACCAAAAATTCTATTTATGCAAAATATATGTATGTACTGTATTTTTTCCCTAGCATCACCCCGCAGGACCTTTTAACCTTTTTGTGTAAATGCGGGTCAGCCGTAGTTTGTTAGCAAACTAATGGAGAAGAGCGGAGAAAAATTCAAATAAAAAGGCACACGAACAAGTAAAAATAATCATAAATTGTTAACAAAGTACACGCCTTCTATGACATAGTCACAGGGCACGCCCCTTTCTCTCCCCCCGCACACCGGACAGCCCATTTCCAGTGCTGGGTACTATTTAAAGCCACTTTAACCCCTTATTCTGAAGCGTGTGATTTGGGTTTTTGGTTTGGTTTTCGGTTGTTGTGTCCACCCATGCACTTTGTTTATTTCCCGGGCTGAACAAACCGCAGAGTATAGCGACGGAAGCGACTTCAGCTGCCCAAACAGACAGTTAGCGACCACACACACACACACTAACAACCACGTACACACGTACACACACAAATTGAGTCACATACACACTTAACCACATACATCTAAGCTGCGAGTTTAACTTATGGATTATGGGCGTGACCCATGAAAAATGTGTATGTGAGATACAAAAGAAAAAAATGTTGCCTACATTTGGGCGATCAAGTCAACGCAAAATAACCCCATTAGCAACTACCACACAGCATTAACATCCATGTGTGTACCGGTTTGCATTTGATATAGGCTACTTTTTCAATTTTCCCATACTTCGAATTTTCGCTTTTGAGCCCATAAAAACTGTACCAACAAATTTGCAAAATAAGTAATTAAAAAAAAATTATTATTTATTTTTATTTAAAATTTTGAATACTTTAGTTTCTTTTTTTTTCATTTATCTTTATTAAAAACTTAAAGTTTGCATTAAAAATGGAAAGAAAAATTCCAAAAACCTAATTTTATTAAATATATTTATTTATTTTTTTTAATATTGTAACACCTAAAACTTAGTAATAAAAGTATTAACAATTTAACTGAAAATCTCTGAAATTTACTTTAATTTTAAACCAAGAAGTTTCTTTACGTTTAGAGTAGTACAATTTTATTTAATTATATTGAATTCTGCGACTTAAACTCAGAAAGACTATATGTTGATTAAAATGCAATAATTTGATAAGAAATTTGTTAATCTACTCGTAAAATTTATTAAAAAAAAAACCAAATAGATTGGTATCGTAATCAGGAGTTAATTAAATAAATATTAGCTCCAATTCGCACGCAAATGTAAAGCTGTTGATATCTGTTTTCTACTCACTTGAATTAATTATCTAAACAGTCAATCTAAACAGCTACAAAAATTAACATTTCGCACTTGGTTTCTGATAACGCAGAAGTTGAAGAAAACCGCAAAGGAAATTAGAATAAGAACACACTAATCAACACGGCGTATAATTAACGACGAAGCAAGTTTAAATTGCGACAAATTAAAAGTAACAAGAAAATGTTGAGACTACTTATAAAAACAAAATAAAAAAAGATAAAAGTTGAACAGAAAGAGAAAGCGAAAAGCAGGAAAGAAAAGTGAAAAAGAAAATGTACGTATTATAAACTAAATGAAGGCAGCTATAAAGTAATTTAAATGTCGACCAGTTGAGGACCAAGCCCGTCATCAGCTTCAAATGACGGTTTACACACATTTAATGAGCATCGGGCTCCGGGAAAAACTCGTTAACAGCACTGGACACAAAGGAACTCAGTGGCAACGGGGCTTGAATAGCACAGCATAAAAGAAAAGGTAGCAAAGTTTCATGAAAGCCCAGCGAGTGCACATACACACACACACAAAAAAAATGGACAATTTTCATTTGCAAAGAGACGAGGAAAGAGAAGAAGATATAGGTAGAGAGAGAGAGAGAACGATCGATGTGGCCATTGTGCGCTGCTGTCAACGTGGCCAACGCCAATCATTCAACTGATTAGTTTGATTTTAGCGTTCCGCTATTTCCGTAATCAATAGAACTGTGTGCAATGGAAGAGACCAATGGAATGGACACAGCACGAGGAGATGAAATGAAATGGTTTGAGTTTCGAATGGCAGAAAATACTTCGAGACAATGGCCAAGAGCAGAGCAGCGCAAAAGACACAAAAACCAACTGGTGTGGCAGTAATTGGGCGCCGAGTGCGACTAGCGACCGGTGACTGGTTTGGGAAGAGGAAGCGTGGCCAGTCGGTCCATTCCCTGCCCGGATGTGGGCGAGTGTAACAATTATAGACACGGAGCCCCAACCAAACCTAACCATCACTAATTGTTTGACTAGTTAGCATTTGGCTAAATGTCTCCCTGGTTCCCTTTTGGCCTTCTTTTTTTGTGTGTGCAGCAAATTGAAATATTGATTAGGTTATTTTTGGAATGAAGCACGTTCACGAAATAGGAAAAGCCGCAGAGGAAAGCAACAATTTACCATGAATTGTCGAATAGAATTGAAGCATTTAATTTACATTAATTTAAATTTTTAAATGGTTAAGTTTTTCATCCGATTTGCCTTAAACCTATTCTTAAAGATATGTACCAGAAATAAGCCGATACGTGTTTTACTGATGGGATATTGACTTGTTAGGTAATTATTTTAATTATATCTCATCGGAGCCAAACTCAATTTAAAAAATGTATAGAAATAAATCATACATAAATTCTTTTATTATTTTGGAAAAACCACTTTGATTTTAAAAAAATTAATAGTCACATTTTTGGTCGAATTGTTATGAAACTTTAAAGGTCAACAAATTATCCATGGATTTTTCTTAAAAGGCACGAGCAAAACCGGCTAATTCTTTGTTTATATTGATTACTGATGCAAACATTTGCCTGTTCAAATTTTAATGAGCAACAAAACCCATATACATATCTAATCAGTGCGAAGGTAGACAGCTAAATATTCCTGAGACTTGAGCAAACAAGCATTGAATACTGGAACAATTATGATGTTTGTTAATTTAAGGGAAATTGTACAGAGGATGGTTATTGTCATAAGACCCACAAGTTTAGCATCCAGCATATCATCTATCAACGGCAACAAAGCGGATACACGAAGCAAACATGCAGCTCGATATTTACCTTGTTTATTATTTATTAATGATGCATAGATATGACATGATGGGCTTTGGAAATGCCCAACATGCGAATAATACACAATTGATTGGTTTTCTCCCAACTGAAATCAACTCCAGTGGGTCAGGTCAGACCAGCAATCGAGTAATTTGAATTCGCTTACTCAAATTAATGAACAATAAATAAGTACAATGGGATAAGGTTTAAGCCCCATTTAGACGAGCACTTTTCACCGACACTTTTGTCATATTTTTTCAAAAAACTGTCCGTGTGGCGTAACCACACAAAATTTCAAAGCGTCGGTAGAAAACTAACGCTCACCCATGGAAATAGAACACGTTCTATTCCATCGGTGAGAGATGGTGAGCGACAGGGACAGCTTTTTGTCAAAAAGTGTCGGTTTTTGCGTGGTTACGCCAAACGGACAGTTTTTTGAAAAAATATGACAAAAAGTGTCGGTGAAAAAGTGCTTGTCTAAATGGGGCTTTATCAATTAAAAATGATAGTCAACTCAAATGTAGTTTTCTCTACAGTACAGCTCTTAGTCTTGGTTTATTGTTCAAAGCTTTTGAAATCTTTGACCGAATTAAGGGAATTCAAATGGAAATCTTTAAATACTTTTGATAATTCTCTGTAACAAACAAGATCAACGTCGTTTCAACGTTCAAAGATATGGCAAACTTTTGTTGGACTGTGGCAATTTTGTAGGTTACATTTAAGTGGCACAAAGCACAAAGTTTTTGTGGCAGCTTCAGCCACTTGAAAGTGGCAGCTGCTGCAAAACTATTTAATAGTTGCACGTTGCAACATTTGTAAGCCGAGTCAAACAAAAAGCATCAGCAACTACTCTTGCAACTATGTTACAGCCAACAGCAAACAGCAGCAACATTGTGACATGCAACAAATGCTCAGACCGAAAATCACATTTGGCAAAAAAAAAAATACACAAAAAAAAGGACGAAATGCCTTTCAATCACAGACTCTGAAGGCATGCAAACTATGCTAAAAAGAACTTGCCGTTTTCGTCCCATCAAAGAAAGAGCAAATTCTTGCAATTGAACAAGCAAAATAAAAATACTGATGGAAAGAGGAAAATATTAAAAATGACTAAAATATTCACTCAGCAGTAAACATGGGACCCACAATCAAGAAATAACTAAAAAAAACTTTCTTCCATTTTTTTTTTTTTTTTTGAAGAAAAAACAACAAAATGACAGTGCACTAGGAACGAAGCACATGAATAAAGTTTCAAATGTGAAACAGCAGGAAGTAACTTTTGTTTATTTAACCAACTATTGCATTCTTTATTTTGAACTCTTTCTCACACTCGATTTTTGTCTCGCTCAGTGCAGCACAACAGTGTTGAGTAACGCAAGTTATGCACAATAACTGGGTCGAAGGGTAGCACATAAAAGTCTGTCATGAAATTGTTGTCCAAGTATGGTTGGTAATTAAAAATAATGGGAAACAGACAGCTAGCGAGGGAAAAACTAAATTGATCGAAAGTTTACTATAACATTGTGCACGTTAAGTATTTTAAACTCATCCTCTTGTTAAAATTTTTTGAAAATCTTTGAATCTATTGCTTTTATTGGTACTGTATCTGCTATTACTTTATAGACTGTACTTGTAATTGTAACTGTGCTGGCAATCATTTATCGATATTTATTTCGAAATTTCCCCAAATAAGCTATAACTGCAACTTAATTTTTAGAACAATATCACTACTTTATAGTCATTTTAACTACTACTGATATTTGATTTGATTTATACGCCGATAACTCTTAAAATTTAAAAAAGAAAAATTTATATATCTGTTAATACCAAAATACTGCTACTTAAAATATATAGCTCATCTGCTACTGACATCGCCATTCAATAAGGAACTTGATCAGTACAGTAGAAATTCACAAGTAAAGTGACTTATAGAAGAATGCAAAAAACAACCCATTTGATTTACAATTTACAGAGAAAGTCACACTCGCAATCACACAGAAACAGACTGCAAATTAGAAAAGTTGTCGTCCCCATTGGTTAGATTGTTGTGAGTCCTGTCGTCATCGTAGTTGTTGTTGTTGTCATTGTTGTTGTTTGTTCTTTTCAGCATACAGTTGTCAGCTGCATACAAAATGCAAAACTATACACATTTCTCAAAATGGTTTTGGTTCAGTGCTCCATTTGCTAAGCGCCTCCCATTTTTATGCAGTGATAGCAATCAAAAAGTATCAACAGCTGTATAGTAAAAGTTAATTTATTTGTTTCTGTAACTATTGATGTTGTTGCTGTGGCCGGCACTGAAGTTTGTGGGCTGCCAATGACATTTAAAGCGCATTGCCAGCTGTCGAAAAATTGGGGTGCAAAATGTATTGCACAATTGAACTGCAAAACTTTACTAATTGCTTGCATGCCCGACTTGCGGCTATATGAAAAATTGCAGACAAATGACTAAAAGTAAATAAATTTAAAATATAAAATATACAACAACAAAATAACGGATTACAGTGATGTAAATTCTACTGTCAATTTGATCTCTCTTTCCCTCTGTCATTCATTCCTGATGGATATACATTTTTAATGAACTTTAAATAACTTGAAAAATGTATCAAACATTTTTTGCGTTCAATTTTACAACCTCGCTCAACGTCAAATGAAAGGCTACGAATTTTTTTTTTCTACCGAACAATGTTGGAAAATAAACGAACTAAATCCCAGACAAGGGGGCTTATGCAAAAATAATTGAAGGACATTCATATTTCTTTTAGCAAATTTAACATGAGTACAAAGTAGGTCATTGGGTGATATGTAAAATAAAGCGCAAATACAATTTACAGCCATATTTATATATGTACCACATACGTGTATACATAAATATCAAATCAATTGAAATTTAAATAAATGTATATTGTAATCATTTTCGGTGCAAACTAATCTTATGGTTGTCAACTTTTCATTTTTTGTTGAAAAATATCATAAATAATTAATAATAATATTATTATAGCATAATCATGCTACAATTAATCGACATCAATAGCTCAGAATTCTATTAAAAAATTTTTCGAATGGTGATTAGGTCGGAAATCGATTCCCCAAATAATAACTAAGATTTATTCAAATAGTTTTTCATTATTTAAATTGTTTATAAAGTTTGCTCAAATAATCTGATTGTATAGTAAATCCTATAAATTGTTCTTTAGCTACAACTTTGTTATATCTTATTAAACCGGGACAGACTTGAGCCAACTGGGAACACAGTTAATAAAAGCCGCAGCAACTTGAGTTGGCCAAGTTGAAAAAGTGTTTGCATAATGAAACAATAAGGCATAAAAGCAGCTACCTGCTAGGAATGCCAAACCGAATGCTTCAGTATAAAAAAAAACAACAACAATAATGTTTTGTATATAAAAGAGCTGGAAACAGGCGGTTGAACCTGGGGAAAACCGACAGCTACAAAATTAATATGAAACTACACAGCACTGACCTGCATTCCAGCTAAATGTGTAAAGTAAGTCGAAGTTCCAATGGAGTCGCAAACGGAAATGAGCAAAATTGGCAACAAAGCAGGGAAAGAGAAGAGGGATTGAAGTCAGCGACAGGACTGCACAGGGGTGGGGTAATTGAAGGCAGCCTTAAGCCAAAGCGGATAGCTAAAAAGAAGGTTGTTTTTTTGCTTTCTTGCTGCACAAAAGTAAGCTAACTTAGACATGGAAACAAACAGAAAAGCAAGGAAAAACTTTTGGCCACTCCGCACACCTTGCTACTCATAGGTAAACAAAGGCCAAGTGGAAAAGTAGTTGGCAATGCACGAGCAGCGCCCACATGAAGACGTGACAACAACAACCGATTCCAAAAAGCAATTTAGAAGTCGAATATTAAATACTCTTGTTAGATATTTTGATATCTGATATTATTCCAAAGCTGTCAAAGAATTACAGAAAACAATTTTGAAATTTAAAATAAAGAAGATTAAATCAGTGATTTATAAGTCGAATATTTAATACTCTTGTGAACCTTAAGATATCTGATATTATGCCAAAGATGTCAAAAAAATAAACTTCGACTCGAAAAGCGATTACGACCTCTAGATCAATATATATTGTAGATAAAAAAAACAAATATGGATTAAGATAAATAAATATAGCCCCTGTTGGGAATTAATACAATGTTACACATTTCATCAACGATTTGAAATACTCGAAGCTAGGGTATAAATAGAACCTGCATGGAATTGAAAAATGAAAGACAAGTTGACGTCGACTTCATTTCATGATTAAGTTACCCATATCGATTTCCTTTCAACAGACTTTATGATGATGAAAATGGAAGCCGCAGGAACTGAGCCTGCGGTTGTCAAGCCCAACCAGAAGCAGCCCCAACATATGCGACTCTCTGACTCACTGGCTCACCAATCCGACTCAAAGATGGCGCCATCGTCGCCCCATTCAAAACAATAGCTTCCGTCGCCGTCAGTTCTCCGTCCCTGTCTCTTCATCGTCATCGCTGTCTAATGCCCAAAAAGAAAGGTTGCAAAACATGAATAAATTGTGCACAAAATGTAATTGTTGGGTAGCATCTTGGGCTTGGTTTCCTCACATAAGTCGAGTAAACAAATAAAGAAAGTCACACGGCGTTGAGCACAGTGGAACCAAACGTTGTGCACAGTTGATGTGTTAATGCTCCGAAAACAAGGGTTTCTGTTTACCAAGTTGACCAAGTTAAGCATCTGCTTAGAGCCAAACAAAGAAACCTTTAAAGTGAAGAAGTGTTGAGTTTATCAACTGACTCATTTCAAATAAAAGCAACTAGTTAATATTAGTAGCGTTGCTATGAACTTATAATGTTTTATTTTCAGTAAATAATTTTGATAACAAGTTATGTAGCAATACAAACTATATAAGCGACTTAGTCTTGAATACATAAGCATAACTATCAGCCGTTCTCGCGAACTTCTCTTTTAGAATAAAGCTGATAAGTAAATTCTTAAATGCGAACTTCAGACTTGACATGGAAGATTTAGGCTCCGTCAGAATCAGTCTTAAGGCCCTATTCTCCTTCAGCTTGCTGTTTTTGGACCTTTTTTGAAAAAATTCTCATTTGAAAACGCAAAAAGATATTTGAATTTTGTTTTTTTTTATTGAATTAGTAATGAATGAAAGAAAATAAAAAAATTTTTTTCGCCGCGATACGAGGGCTGTTCAAAAAGTAATGAGACTTCAAAGTTGGTGGTGCAAAAAAAAGGTGTCGTCACGGCGGCCACGATGATTCCGGGTCTCCGGAGCGTCGGAAATGAAAAAAAAAACGGGGTTATAATCAGTATAGATGTAATTCTGGCCCGTAGTAAAATAAAAATTTTGCGATTTTTTTTGACAAAATGGCGGCCATTCAAAAAAAAAATTTCAATTTGGACCCATTTTTTTGTAGTTTAGTGTAAAAAAAAAATAGTAAAAAAAATCGCAAAATTATTACTACGGGCCAGAATGGTGACAATTCTACGTCGATTAAACTTAGTTTCATCCAAATCGGTTCAGTAGAACTGGCGGAATCGTGGCCGCCAGCTCGAAAAACGTGGTTTCGAGATAAACGCGTTTAAAGTTTTGACTTCACATGCATTAACATTAACATTGCTGGATAAAAATGGCCATATCTCCTTAAGTATTTCGAATTTCTAAAAATCCTTTTAGGGGCATATTCACAACTACCCAAGCTATAAATAAATGCAAAAAAAAAAAGTCGAAAAAAATTTTTTGCTGAAAGAGAATAGGGCCTTAAATGTGTATTGATTCAGCGACGTTTGTAAATATTGTCCAATTATAAAATGAAAATCTTGTTAATTCATTTAATAATTTTACTCATTTCGGTGCTAATAAAATCAAATAATGAATATGAACACTCAACGATGAGCAATGAAATGGAAAACTCTGTAAATTAAAATAAAATATACAAAACATTATAAAATATTTGAAATTTATTTTCGTAGGAATTCGCAGGCACCAATGGGATGGATGGACAGTGCTACGCATACTGTTTTAATATAATCCAACCTGTACTACAGCATACAGTCAGCATGCAAATAAGGGAACAACAGAATCAGGAACACAGCACAGTTTTGCAGACCTTAGAGAATCGGTTGGCAAATTTGCTAGCAAAGGTTAAAACATCACTGCGGACGGCAGTCCGCGCTAGTGACGAAAGCAGCACGAAGGGTGCGAAGGCGACTAGCATATATACACATATATACAAGAATGGAAAATTTGCTATGACTGTCCGATCAGGTCGAGCTATATACCGATCGAAAGGTATCAATTAAACTTACAAATGTGCATACTAAGACTTTTGAAAACTCACCTGGTTCGTGAGATCGTGAGATAAACAGGTGAAAGTGGGAGGGGAAAAATTTAAATGATTGGAGCTACTGGGGCCGGTGGAGCCTTTTTTATTTTTATTTTAATTTTTAACTATTCTTATCAAAATTACGCGTCGAATGACACCTCGATCATTAAAATCCGACCGCTGGTTCGAAAGATAATTAATTTTGGAATTTTTGGTGCCCTTCTCAAAACGAGATGAAAAGTCAGTCTGTTTGTTTGTTTGTTTGTTTGTTTGTTTGTCTGTTTGTTTGTATGGATCAAATCGTTGTTTTAGCTTAAAAGTTTGAATGAGGACTTGTTCCCGCTCAAAAATCTAGAAACGTTTGTTCTACGATTTTTTCGAAAAATCGCTAGTTTAGCGGGAAATCGCTAAAAACCGCTAAAATTTAAACCCTCATAGCATCCAAACGATAGAAGCTATAGATGCGATCTATATATCGTTGCAAAGGTATTTTGAAGGGCTCTTAGGCATACCTTCAAAGTTTTTCTTTTAAGTAAAAAGGTAAACGGCTACAGGTGAAACAAGGTATTTTGTTATTACACATTTTGGCGATTTAAGAAAAATCTACACATGAGATCACTTTAAAATATGTTAAATGTTATAGGCAATTTGATTATTACCTATTAACTGAATATACCTTTTACCTTTACACTACTGCATGTACATATGCAGTATGTACACTGCTTGCAGCGTAATGCGGAAATAAACTGCTTGCAAGTGGTGAATTCTTTTTGCGGCAGATAAATCATTTTATAATCAAAAATATAAAATCGTTTGTTCTACTTTTTCGAAAAATCGCTAGTTTAGCGGGAAATCGCTAAAAACCGCTAAAATTTAAGCCCCCATAGCATCCAAATGATAGAAGCTACAGATGCGATCTATATATCGTTGAAAAGGTATTTCGAAGAGCTCTTAGGCATACCTTAAAAGTTTTTTTTAATTATAAGGGTAAACAGCTACAGGTTAAATAAGGTATTTTTTCTCACATTTTGACAATTTAAGAAAAATCTACACAACAAATCACATCAAATATTGCAATTTTAAAATTTCTGATGTCTTATTCAAAAATTTCTGATATCCCATCAAAAAACCTCTTTACGAGGTAAAAGTCTAGTGACGAAAACATTTTCATGCCCCAAAATTTCTGATATCCAATTTTGTGACGAATAATATTAAGTTTTACACATAAATCATTTTAAACAACATTTTTGCATTCGGCACTGCGCAAAACAGTGACTTTTATTTAGTATTAGAATTGAAACATTTTAGCGCAATGTGCCGGGTGCCAAAATTTTGTTTAAAATAATTTATGTGTAAAACTTAATATTATTCGTCACAAAATTGGATATCAGAAATTTTGGGGCATGAAAATGTTTTCGTCACTAGACTTTTACCTCGTAAAGAGGTTTTTTTATGGGATATGAAGAGACTATAAAGAATAAAGATCTTCAATTGGCACAGCTCCGAAGTTCCGAAAAGTGTAAGAATGAGAGTGAAGAAAAGACAGACATAATTGAGTCAAGCCATGAAATACAATCTCAACTTAGGGATAAACTTATGGAATTAATAGTAAAAATGGAGAAACCATTAGCTTCTAGCTGCATCGGTAAATTAACAGATATTTATGAGATAAAAGTTCCTGGCATAGATGCATTTTCTGTGCCCTGTGATTCAAGTTTAGCTGGATCTGGATGGACCGTCATTCAGCGACGCAAGGATGGATCTGTGAACTTCAATCGCAACTGGACAGAATATCGTGAGGGATTTGGTGATCTGCGTGGAGAGTTTTTCATTGGACTGGAGAAGCTTCATTTACTGACTCGATCGCAAGCTTATGAAATGTATATCTCACTTGTGGACTTTGAAAATGAAACACGATATGCCAGATATAGTGATTTTATCGTTGGCAGTGAGGAAGAAGCCTACGAGTTGAAAACACTTGGATTATATTCTGGAAATGCTGGTGATTCAATGAAAGATCACAGAAAAATGAAATTTTCAACACCAGATAGGGAAAATGATATTGATTCCAGGAATTGCGCCGAAAAATTCAATTCTGGCTGGTGGTTTTGCGATTGCTATATGTGGTAAGAACTGAAAATTTAAAAAAATAAATGGAAATTATTATAAATTTAAATGTTTAGTAACCTTAATGGAGCTTACGAATATGAAGATATTGATAAGAATAATTATGCACTCGAATGGAGGACCTGGAAAGCAGACCGACCGCTGAAATTTACTCAAATGATGATCAAACCAAAGGGTGATTAGGTAAAATATAAAAAAGAATTAATTGTATACATTATATTGAAATAGAACAACATTTGATTTGTTTCCTTAACTTAGTGGAAGATAGACCGACCAAACATACATTACTTCTGAAACTCAAAACCTTGGATCGACTATCGTCATAAAAATATATATAAATGTCAAACGATGAGTCACGCAAAGAGTCTTTTAAGCAAAGACTCTGTTTTGATATGTTTGAATGTATCATACTCTTTAAATAAAAGGCTTATTATGAGAATAATTCATATTGCTTGGACCATGTATTGTTATATTCTAAATAAATAACCACTGTACTATTCAACGTATATAAAGCCTTTTCTACATATATACACATGTGTATTATTCCAGAAATATTTATCAAAATTGCCACTCTCTGGAAATACTCTTTTATAATGCAGCTGATAAGTAAATTCTTAAATAAGAGCTTCATTCAGACTTAACATGAAAGACTCGAGCTCAGTCAGAATCAGTTGCAAATTTAAGTTGAATTGCGAAGTACGAAAAAATATCTTATTAAAATGAAAATTAGAATAGTTTTAATAAGTTTCATTATTTTGCTCGTTTCGGGGCTTATAAAATCGAATAAGGAATACGAACAATCTACGATCAGCAATGAATTAGAAAACTCTGTAAGTAAGAATTTCCAAATGCTGTATATTAAGAATAATATTGAAAATTTGTTCAGAATATCGCACCTTTTAAACAGATGGAAGGAGAGTGCTACGCGTACTGTTTTAATATAATACAACCTGTACTAGAGCATACAGTCAGCATACAGGAGAAAGACAAACAGGATAAAGAATTTAGAGAAACAGTTAGCAGATTTGCAAGGAAAAGTTGGAATATATGAAGAAACCATCAAGGAATAAAAATGAAACAATAGAGAAGTTTGAAGAGATCATAAAGAAGAATAAAGAGCTTCAATTGGCTGAACAACTTCTAGCATCAGAAAAGAGTAAGAATGAAATCGTACTTAAGCTTGGAATATGTGAGGAGACAATTAAAAATAAGGACCTTCAGTTGGTACAACAGCTCCTAACTTTTGAAAAGTGTCAAAATGAAACTATTGAGAAGAACAATATAATAGCGTCAAGGGATGAACAAATTATAGAATATAAAGTAAAAATAGCGAGCTCTTTAGCTTCTAGCTGTATCGGTAAATTAACTGATGTATACGAGATAAAAGTTCCTGGCATGGATGCATTTTCGGTGCCCTGTGATTCAAGTTTAGCTGGATCTGGATGGACCGTCATTCAGCGACGCAAGGATGGATCTGTGAACTTCAATCGCAACTGGACAGATTATCGTGAGGGATTTGGTGATCTGCCTGGAGAGTTTTTCATTGGACTGGAGAAGCTTCATTTACTGACTCGATCGCAAGCTTATGAATTGTATATCTCACTTGTGGACTTTAAAAATGAAACACGATATGCCAGATATAGTGAATTTGCCATTGGCAGTGAGGAAGAAGCCTACGAGTTGAAAACACTTGGATTATATTCTGGAAATGCTGGTGATTCAATGAAAGATCACAAAAAAATGAAATTTTCAACACCAGATAGAGATCATGATTCACATTCGACCAATTGCGCTGCAGGCTTTGGGTCTGGCTGGTGGTTTTGCGATTGCTATGCGTGGTAAGAACTGAAAATTTAAAAACAAAAAAAAATTGAAATTATTATAAGTATAAATGTTTAGTAACCTTAATGGAGCTTACAAACATGAAGATAATGATAAGGATGTCAATGCATTATTGAATGGAGAGCCTGGAAAGCAGGACCGACCGCTGAAATTTACTCAAATGATGATCAAACCGAAGTCTAACTAAAAAATCTTAAGTAATCAGTTTTGTATATTATAATAATAAGTATGAGTATCCCCTAATGTATTTTGTTAACTAAGCATTTATTGAAACCGACACTCGCCAATAGAAGTTCGTCTATCTGGAAGTGGAAGTTCAAAAAATAGAACAAAAAAAATGTATAGAAAATATATAAAAGCTTATTGTTTGGCACATGTACCGTTTTAATTTTAATGAATAAATGCTATAAAATTCAAAGTAAATATGTATAATTGAAGAAACAATTATCAGAGCTGCCACTTCCGAGAAATTCTCTCTTATACTCTCTTAATTTAGCCGATAACAACATTTATAAATGAGAGCTTAAAAGTCTCGAGCACAGCCAGAATCAGTCGCAAATTTAAGTTGAATCAGCAAAGTACGAAAAACTAAAATGAAAGTCTTTTTAATAAATTTAATAATTTTACTCGTCTCGGGGCTAATAAAATCGAATAGTGAAAACGTACAGTCTGTAATCAGCAATGAATTGGAAAACTCTGTGAGTTAACATTTACAAATGCGGAACATAAAAAATAATAATGCAATTTTTTCCAGAATCTCGCACCTTTTAAACAGATGGAAGGACAATGCTATGCATACTGTTTTAATATAATACAACCTGTACTAGAGCATACAGTCAGTATACAAGAGAAAGACAAACAAATCCAAGAACAAAACCACTTTATAAGGAACTTAGAGAAACAGTTAGCAGATTTGCAGGGAAAAGTTGGAATATATGAAGAGACCATCAAGAATAAGGATTTACAATTGGCACAACAAATTCAAACTTCTGAAAAGTGTCAAAATGAAACAATAGAGAAGAACTTTATAATAGCGTCAAGGGATGAACAAATTATAGAATATAAATTAAAAATGGAGAGCTCTTTAGCTTCTAGCTGCATCGGTAAATTAACTGATGCTTATGAGATAAAAGTTCCTGGCATGGAGGCTTTTTCTGTGCCCTGTGATTCGAGTTTAGCTGGATCTGGATGGACTGTCATTCAGCGACGTAAGGATGGATCTGTTAACTTCAATCGCAACTGGACAGATTATCGTCAAGGATTTGGTGATCTGCGTGGAGAGTTTTTCATTGGACTCGAAAAGCTGCATCTAATGACTAAATCTCAAAACTACGAATTGTACATTTATCTGCAGGACTTTGAAAACCAAGAGCGATATGCCCGATATACTAAATTTCTTATTGCCGATGATGTTGAGTTGTATAAGATAAAAGCACTTGGTACTTATTCTGGAAACGCTGCAGATTCAATGGACCCTCATAAGAATATGAAATTCGCGACTCCAGACCGGGATCAAAACAATTGCGCCCAACATTACAAATCCGGCTGGTGGTTTTATAAGTGTTATATGAGGTAAATGTTTTAAATGTCAGGTAAAGTTCACAAATAAATATTTATTAAATTTATTTAATTTATAGTAATCTAAATGGCATATATGATCAAAATGGAACTGAGCTCAACCATCCTGGCATTAAGTGGAACAGCTGGCATCATAAGTCACTTAAATTTGTTCAAATGATGATTCGACCGAATTAAATAAAAACAAAAATGTAACTAAAATAACTACGATGATGTTAAAAAATCAGTAAATATTAGTGAAGCACTTACACATATCCTAAATATATAAATAAATCAGTTAAAAATCTAGTTAAGCATTTATGTACTCGTATTATCAAGAAAAACCACTGTACTTAGTTGCATACTGGCTTAAGTGTCAAGCTGTGCGGCAGTCAAACAAACAATTGCGGGTGTCCCCTTTCTCCACCACAACTGCTAAATGAAGAGAAGGAGACGTCTGACAGACAGACAGACAGAGAGAGACACTTGCGAAGCCGACGCTAGCAATGACGCACTGTCAGATAGTAGGAACCAGCGACAGACCGAACAACTGTCAGGCTGTACAGTGTATAACGTACGATAGTATATTTCATATTGGATCACATGGCGTTTCATGCTCGCATTTTCGATATATGCAACACTGCCTGTGTTGTTGGTTTGTTAGTTTGCTGTTTTGAGGGCATATCTGAAATTATGCCATGCATACATATACAAGTATATACAGTACATACATATTTGCACCAATACACACATATTTGTGTACTTTACAAACAAGTACACCATGTTTTTATTGTATTTTTTTTAGACTGCGCATAAAGTCATAATGTCAAAATGGATGCCACTGGCAGCGACAAAGGCGTGTCGAAATTTAACACATAAATTTATAATTTATATTCTCAATTTTGTACTGTACTGTGGTGGGTTAAAATCACAATGTCGTTTATACTCTTTCCACGAAAAAAAATGTGTCAATTAATGAAGGTTTTTGAAGTAATCTTAGTGGTTATAAAATAAAATTAAATTAAAATAAGCCTAAAACTATTGGCAATTAAATTATAAACAAAATATTTAACTTTTGAAATAAAATACAAAAACAAATCTACTAAAATTCAGTTCACAAAACAATAAATAACTATTAAAAAAAAATAATGCTATGCCTATTACAAATTACTTATTACTAAGAAACCTAGATAAATTAAATTATTATAAGTTACAAAAATTACAGTCTAGCCCCAAAAAACCTACCATATTAAATTCGTCCCTTCTTTCATATTTTTGATTATTATAATACATGTTACTGGCGTCCCAGTCTTGCTGTGTGTCAATTGTGAGCACTTTAAATACATTTTGCAACAGACGCTTGGAGAATTTTTATGGCAGGCAAAACATGAATTTTAGAGTGCTCTGTACATGTTGAAAATTAAACACATTTCTTGCATATACATATAACATATAAATAAATAACCTACTATTGAACTCGAGCACGAACCAGACTCATTTGACCTCTCTTTCGCACACGCACTGTCTCCCTCCCTTTGGTTTTGTAGTGAACATGGAAATTAAATCAATTATTTATGCATTCATTTTGTAGCTCTTTATATTGATTTAATTGCCACAGCATCTGAATATTGTGCTGGGTGTGAGTAATTAATAAATAATTTTTACTTGCATGTATTCCCTGATAGATTGCTGTTTGCCCACCCGTTTGTCTTTTGGGATTTGATTATGATGTCCTTTAAATGGATGGCTTTTGGCCATCGATCAGACCCTCGTCGGCCGACACTCCTTTATATTCCCAACTTTGTTTGCCTACTTTTGGCCCCAAGGGAATCTTAAAATATTGTGTGGGTTCTGTTTGTATAGTTTGCGTTACTTTAAAACGTTTTTCGTTGGGTAATTGGTCAGTTTTGATAGCTTAATTTATGTATAATCGTTAATTTAATCGACATTTAGTAACATTGCAATATTTTAAAAGAGACTTAAGATCGATTAACTACTTAAGCAAAATCATATAAAAACTGGACTTTGTTCGTATTTTCAAAGCTTGTTTTATTTGATAAATTTATGAACAATTTTAATTCATATTCTCCAAGAGATTGTTTTAAAGCTGCCAGCCTATTTGTTACCAGAATTCATCAGAAAGCTTACCTAAAAAGAAAGAATAGAAATATAAAAATTATTATTATTTTGTGCATAACTTATCAAAGGAAAATTTAAAATGTATTAATAAACTGAATAAAAGCAGGGTATGTTAGTCCCTATCCGATATAAACAGTAAGTTGCAAATGTGTAAATATATTATTTATTTGTTTTTGAGTCTCCAGAATCATGCAAATTGTTTATAAACACCAAAAGTATCAAAACAATACCGCAACAGACACACACACACTTTAAAAGGCAGTCCCACTTACAGTCTCATATGTAATGTCGTTCCACATAACCTTAGAGCATATCATTCATTTTCAAATATTCATTTGTTGCGCGAAAACGAAAAACGTAAAGGAAAAAGCGGCGCAGGAAAAACGAAAGAAAAACAAAAGTTTAAAAGAGAAACGACACAGCTGCCAGAAAAACAAAGATGGCAAAGTCAATGGACAAGGGGAAAGGGCAGAGAGCACAAGGAGAGTTGGAAAAAGGCGCGCACAGAGAAGGCCATAAATAAACAACAGGTATAAAACGGACTTAAGAACGTAAAAGCAACGCGCGGCTATAAAAATGCAATTTCCCTGCTTTCCCTTTCCAACTTGCCAAAGCTATCAGAAGGGCCAAAAACACACAACAAAAGTATGTGTGTGTGTTTGTGTAACAAATAAATATATGTACAACAGCATAAAAGCTGCTTTAGTCAGGTAACAAATGTTTATGCAATTTGTTTAAAGGCCAAGCGAGAAAATAGTAATATATTTCCACGGACTAAAAGAAGAGTGAAAATTTGCGCTAAACGCGCTACAAAGCAAAGTCCACGCCCACCTCAACCATAGGTGAGTTTTCTGCAATTTTCTTGCTTTGCTTTTTTCGTTTTTCCAAGTTTTTTTATTTTGCAGTTTTTGGACAAAGGCCGGGCGCGCAAATTGCAGCAGTTGCCTCCCAAAGGCACAAAAGTGCAAAGCAACCAAATAAAAAACAGAGAAGGCGAAAAAAGAATGAAAATATAGAGCAAGTGCAAACAATTGCAGGCTGTCGTCGTTGCAGTTCCCTTTTTGTTTCTTCCCCTCCCTCTCAATCTTCTTGCATTTCAATTCTTATTGCCATCTTCTTGCAATGCAAAAATGTGTACCAACTGAAATTGAAAGGCAGCCTCCTGTGGGCGTGGCCCGCATGACTCTTTGGCTCTGGCATTTTATTGCCAGCTTTTGGGCGTGAATGAGTGTAACATTGAGAAACTGCCAGCTGCCAGTTGCCAGTTACCAGTTAGCAAGCTACCCCCATTTGAAGTAAGAATTATGCGAGCAAGCAAGGGAACAGCCTTCCTAAAAAGCAATTCTCAAAAAAGCATCTTAAATCAACCAAATAAGTCACGGGCTTAAATGACAGCACGCCAAAGGCCATAAAGCTTAAATTAAAATTACTTGACATGCGACATGTAATGCAATTTTACAATATAAAATTTCAATTTAAAACTTTACTTAAATTATTTAAGTTACAATATTTCACGATATTTTTAATAGTTGCAATTTATACAAACTGTTTTTTGATCTTTTTTTGCATTTTTCATTCGCTTAGATATTCAAAAATATTTTCCCAAAAGTATTTTTCAAAATTCGGAATAGTTTTGGAAATACAGCTATTTTTGAGAGGCAATGTTTTTGTCAAAATGACTCATTTATTTTTGGAATTAACGACGATATCGTGTGTACCAATGCAGTGGTACTGGGCTTAAAAAAAAAAAAAAATTAAACATATAATTTTTCATTTTTTTCAAACCATATTTTTTCTGGAGGAGCACACGATAAAGGCATTCATGCTAACCAGCTTCCGGTTTTTTTATACGGTTGCCGTATACTTCAGCAAACGTGAAAGCATTGGAAATACCTTTTTAATCTTGGAGACCCTTCTTTGGAGGCCGAAAACTTCTAAACCGCATCATGAATTCACTATTTTTAAATTTTAAATGGCCCTACCAAATACAAAACAACAGTTTTAAAAAATCTTTACGCGTTTTCTTTCAACGATTTTTTTTTTTTTTAAAACGTAACATTCGTCGGGCTAAACTTAAAAATAAGTCTTCAATGAATATTTGTGTACATAGTGAATTTATTTATATCATCTTATATAAGGTAATTTTTTTAAATTATTATTATAAAAGCAGGCATAACTAATAAACTGATTCGACTTGCGGTGAAATCTATAATAAATGCAAATATAAGTGCGTTAAATCGAATTTTACTTATTGGTATTAGTTATGTATTTTTAGTAAAAACAATATTTATCTATTTATTAAGATAAAGTAATACCAGTATTTAAGGTTTAAATAAAATTATTAGCAATATGTTGCAGTTAATCTAAAAATATTTTTAAAATAACTCAAGAGAACTTTAACGATTACATAACACTTTGAGTTTTTTTTTAACCCTTTCATGGGATTAATTCAGAGGAATGCACAAAAAATCTGAAATTTTGGATATAAGGTATATTGACGACGCTGATTCCAAATATGCAATCAGATTTCAGGTAGCTCTTTTCACCTGGCCTCCAGGTAATGTCCCTTAAAAAGGACTAGAGCTGTCAGAGTATGTTTATTTATACCGATTTTATATTAAATCAACTTAAATGGTAACTTTCAGCTTTTGATGAAAGCTAGCGCAGCAATTGCTTTTTGGCTTAAAGCAAAGACATACTTTGCATTTTTTGCAAATTACATATGTTATTCCCTCACAACCCTCTAATTTGCACCAGGCATTGTTTTTATTATTAGCAAATTCCGGGACATCCATTTGTCCGGGTAAGTTTGAATGGTTCAAATAAAGAACTTACAGATGTGGTGGGAGAATTACTTAATGATATGGGCGAGTTTTCATGGAGCGGCTATCGCGACAATGACCTCTTCATCAGAGAAGGTCTGCCAAGTAAATTCGGAGTCGTTTCGGCATTGACCACCACATGAGAGCTTTGTGCTTTTATCAGAGTATTCGCCACTTCTACCCGAAAATGAGAACCATCTAAAATGTATCTTTTTGGAATATTAAATTCGTTGCAGTCATTTTTGTATTCCATCCAAGTTGCAACCAAAGCAAGGTTTACAAAATGCATAATTACGCAAAACGTCCACTTTTATATTGACTTTGTAATATTGCAGCATTTGATCTAAGAGATATACTCCGCTCATGTTTTCGTTGTACAAACGAAGCATTTCCAGAAAATTAATTTCAATATACTTTTGCAACTGTTTATCACTTTGGGATGCCTTGAATTCTTTGCCGATTGCAGTATAATTAGAAGCCAGCCAAGGTAGTTAACTACCTTGTTATTGTAACAGCGAATGACTTTGTCGTTGTTACTATAACACTACGCAGCTGAGTCTCGACCCCTTTTTGCCATAGTTTTCGGATCAGGTAATGGAGGGTTACCAAATCTGTTTACTCATATCGTTCCTGCAGCAGGAATGCTTCTCTTCAGAAGGATTTCGAAAAGCTAAAATGATGAAAAGTAGTTGCTTGTAACCGTTTGCAATTGGTATCCGCTTTGCTGGTTCAAGCACTATAGCTGATCCTAACCCTATAGTTTTGGCTAGTATTGGTGTGGTCGAGCCTTAGTAAATAAGGAAGTCGTAGGGCAAACCGCTCTTGCCGCTAAGGAAATAAACCTTAATGCACCAGGGTCACGGCTTACCTTTGATATATTGTTTAGCGAAAAAACGTCCTTGAAATTGAATTATTTGATCATCTATTGCAATGCATTCTTCTATCGGCAATGTGCGTAGATGAATCTTCGAATGTTTTATTAGTGATCTTACTTTGGGAAGTTGATCGGAAGTAGAAGACTTGGAAGAATCCCTAACAAACTTCACACACTTAGTCAGTCCTTGTCCCATATAAGGGACACCGATACTTATGGTTATATTTCTATGATTTGTACACTTATATTGGACGTTTTTTGACTATATTTACAACAAATTATGCAACTATACATACATATTTTTTCTGCACCAATTCGACGACAGTAACCACATAAATTATTTAGCTTAAAATCACGCATTTAATTGCTAAAAAGAAGGCTCTGCAAAAACGCGATTAATTTAATCAAATGGTAACACAGCGCGAAAAAAAAGGTAATGAGATAAAGCTAGCTCTGTGAGCTTTCAAAGTTGCCTAAAAACTTTCATATCTGTAGCATATCGAGCCCTATTTGCGACAATAACGTATGCGCCATTTTCCGAAATTTTTTTTTTTATGCCAATCAGTTTATAAACACCACCCGCATCTGCACCTAAAATATCACATTTTTATTTTATATATTTACGGAGATATTGACCTGTGAATAATAACGTAAGCGACAAATGACACGAAGAAATCAACTTAACGAAACCTAAAAAACTCTCTCCTGTAAAATTGCGTTTTGGCGCATACGTTATTGTCGCAAATAGGGCTCGATATGTTTTAAATTCTATCAATTCAAAGCTGAGCAAAGAGTTTGTCCCTTATATGGGACTAGTCCATGAAAGGGTTAATACGAAATTAGCGTTGATTAATCGTTGCATTCATTCATTTATTATTATTACGAATTTGCAGTATCGTTAGTTAAGGCGATCGCTTTTTGGCTAATCACTTGATTCAAATGCGTACACATAAATTCCATTGAGAGCGAGTATAGAACGGGCCAAGAAACTGACATTTTGCCCAGCTGTACAAAGAAGCTGCTGAGTCAACTTGCAGTTACACTGGCATTTAACTATTCTTGCTTTTGTTGCTTTCAAGATAACTTGAGTCGTGCTTCTTCCTGCCTGTCCGTCTTACTGTCCATCCGTCTGTTCGCCTTTTCGCCTGTCATCTGTAGGCAGTCTTTTGGCTTTTGGCCAGGCACTGAATGCGCGCTGGCCTTTATCTGCCTTGCATATCAAATGGCCTGCTGACGACAGCCACAACACAGTCCACAATAAGATGGATGGAGGGAGGAGGAGGAGGGCAAGATGGGGATAAGAAGGAGGTGTAGGACACTTTATGGCATTTCTTTTGCAACATCTTGATAATGACCAGTGACCTCAATACGACGAGGAGCAACACATGCGCGTCGTCTAACACACTTTCACTTCCTGCCTGCCTGACTGACTGCGTGCCTGGCGAGACGCCTCTAGTTACAACATCTCCTTCTTCCTCCTAGCTCCTCCTGTGCAAATGTGTGTAAAACATTCTCTTGGCAACACTTTCGCCTGTTTGGGGAGTTTGGCTTTTAATGTACATTTTTCACACTAAACACGTGCATAAATCATGACAACTGCGCTCAACTTTTGCTCAAGGCTAAGTCCCTCCCGCCTGCAGATTGCGCCTAGCACATCCTGTCGTCTCCGGTTTCGGTTCCACTGGCTGCCCGTAATGTCACCTGCACATTGAGGGCAGGTGTGCCTACCCCTGCCTGCCTTCGTTCTATGCAAAATGCATCAAATAATAATACATAATGCAGCTTCATGCACATGCAGCAGGACACTTGTCCTGATTATGGACTGTGCTGTGCTGTGCCACTGTGTAAAGTGTCGACCAAAAGCAACCACCAACAACCAGCCGGTGGTCCTTAAAGGTGGTGGTGGTGGTGGCTGTGACAGCAGCCACAGCCACAGCACCAGCAGCTGTTGCAACACAGTGCACTGCAGTTGCATTTGTTTCCTATCACACACACACACCCTCTTTCCATCTCTCTTTTTCTGTCTCTCTATATCTCTCTTACTTTCCTACTTCATAGACTGTCTGTTTATCCTGGCAAACATTTGTTTTGACTACCAGAGAAAGGGGTAAAATGCCGCTTGGCATTAAAATTCATGTCGAGGCTGAGACATTAAATTTGGTCATGGATTTTGTCATCATCATCATCACCATCATCTCTCAACTCTCAGCTTTCGGCTTTTGAGTTGTTTTCCCCTCTAATGACTGTTGATAATGTTGATGTGTTTATCATTATACTTATGCGAAAATGTTGCTGTTAATTAGCTCACAATTTATGCGACTGCATTGCGCTTCAACTTGATAGGGCATATCATTATCAAATAATATTAAATGAGCTTTCGAAATTCCTTCTGATGATTATGTCATTTGATATGATCGCTTACTTATTCAAATATGCAGATTTATGATATTAAATAAGTATTAATATAAGCGTTTGATAACAAATTAATTATTAATTAACTGACGAATTAATTAATAATTATTAATTAATTGAACATTTAGATGACCTTTCCAAATATATTTTTTAAATTTGAAGACGACTTACAATAGCTGGTGTGGTGAAAGAAGGAGTGTCCCTATTAATATTGCCACCACTGTACATCGCTTAACATTTAGTTTTTAGTATTTTGTTCGCTTCCTAATTTTGCAAATTTTCGGATCTTTGCGACAATTTTTTGTTTCTGTTTAAGAAATTTTCTAATAATTTTCTTATTTTAATTAATTTGTTCCAATGCGTTTAGGATTAAAGACGAATCTACACATAATTTCATGTAGTCTACAGCATTTTATAAACAACAACAAACAAAATAAAAATTAATGATTTATTTTTTTGTAACTTGTAATTTACGATTTATGGTAAAAGAAGAAAAAACATTATAAGCAAGAAATATATCTTGAAATATTTCAGAAACATTAAGTATTTGCTAATATTATATTATTATGGTACCAGCTTGAAAGGCCGATTAGAAGGCATATTTAATTTACTTTTCAATTTGCAATTATAGGGTATACAAAATTATTAAATATGTAATTATATTGTAGCAAAAATTAGTTTTGAATGCACAAATTAGTTTTGAATGCAAAACTTATCTAATATGAATTAAGTATCTTTTTTAGATAATATGCTTAATTATAAACAACATCATTAGTTTTCTAATGGGTATTGATAGGGTAAACTTAAAGGCATTAAATAGTTTTTAAAAATAATAGATTATGGATCAATTATACGTAAATAAACGAAGTTTAAGAAGAATAATAGAACTACTTGTGTTAATAGTAAATATAAATATTTTCATTGAACACAGTCTAATAACGTACACAGCATTTATAATTGATTCTTGTTAAAAAAATAAAAATTAATTAAATTTATTTGTTGAAAGACAACTTTTTCAAGATATTCAAGATTTTCCTTGAATATAGCTTAATGTCGAACTATCAGCTATAATCAACGCATTTTCACAGCCCCTAAGACAGATTTAAGCTTTTGCTTGAAAAGAAAATCTAATTAGTTGAAACTTTAAGCAAACAAATTTTCGCATTGGTCGAGCAGAATTTTTTTGCATGAATGCTAAAAATAATGGCCAAACAGTTGGCAGCTTTTTGTGCTAGCTTGGCTCTCGCTCGCTTGTTTCGGCTAAGCACTTAAAACTTTAATTAGCCACCCCCTGGCTAAAGTAAAGCACAAAAAGAAAAACACCAAACAATAGAACCCGTAAGCCTGCATACTACGAGTACAAGGCACTTTTGCTAAGGTGAGCTGGATACACTTTGATATAATTAGCGGCATTAGCTTTTAAGTAATTTTAAAAATTAATCACCAGCCAGACTGGCATCCACTCACATGGTATTGTAGTGCCAATTATTGGCCAATTCAACAAAAGACAAGACAGAGGGAACAAATAGATAAAGAAGATGAAGTAAAATAAAAAGGAGAAGTTGAAGAAGAAGCGTACTGTTAACCCAATTAGCACTTAACACATGGCAGCGGCAGTCTAGGTAAATAAATGGCAAACAACAGCTCAATTGATGGTTGGAGCACGTGTCTCCAAGCTTCGATGTTACGTTAAATGTTTTTCACAAGACTCCCCTCTTTCTCTCTCTCTCTCTCTCTCTCATTCCCTCTCTAGTTTCTCTGAACCATCATTTGTGAGGCCGAGCGACTTTCAATTTCCAGGCAGACAGCCAAAAAGGCAGTCGTCAGCGAAAAGGCAACCAGAGGCAGCAAGCAAGTTGAAAACTAGCACAAGGACGTGTGCCACACGACACGATGGAATATATATACATAAATACATGTACATGTATATATATATGTCTTACACACACATACACTCACTCTCCCAACCGATGAAACCTGACTTCGATTCTGAGAGGCCAGTGCGAAAATCTTAGCGCTCAAGTAGCGTACGTGATATGCGCGTAATCAATATTTACACACAACTTTTCGAGAATATGTGCTAAAAATAAGAATTCGAAGAAGACAAAACTTTAGCAATTGACAGGCATACCTTTATATCATACATACATATGTATGCGTTTACTTATTTATTTTGGAATGCCACATGGGTAATATCATACATATGGCGTTTAAGGAAACATATTTTATTACAACCCAATTGAATTACCTTAGGTTATCTGATAGTTGTTCTATTTGAGGGAAAAAAAACACAGAGACTCTAAATTTGTATATGGTATAACTAGGAATACGATAGCCTATTATTGTTTTGAACTGAAGTGAAATGTATTCATTAAAAAATTAAATTACACCGATAAAGATTTAATCACTTAATTTAACAGAAAAAAATGTGACTTCCAATTTGCAAAAATTACAATTTTGGAAGATAAGAAATCTAGACAGATTGGAAAATCAATAGAGGGGAAGAAATATATAAAAGCTCTGATAAGTTTTAGGAACTGGGTTGGTCTCAGTCTAAATTAGTTTTCTGGTACATTCATTATAATTTAATCGTAAATAAATTGTAAAGTTATGTAGTTATATATGTAAAGTTTATAGTTTTCCATTAAGCACTTGATGATAATTAGTTTCATTTTAAATTTAAAATTTAACAGCAATTGCTAAATATTCAGCTGAGCAACTAAATGGCTGCCAAAAGTTAAAAAGTCTGTAAATTCATACTATCAATGATATAATTGCCTTAACGGCTACACAGACTTCCTTGCCAAGGATCCGCCATCAAGCAAATGCAGTTACTTTGGCACACATTAAATTTGGTTTGATTTTTGGCGCAGCAAGGCAGACCAGCAGCCAAGGAGACAAGGAGCCGAGGAGCCTAGGAACGGACTCATCCCGTCCAAAAAATACTGTCAGACAGTCAGACACAAAAGAAAGAGGGGAAAGGAGCCAGAAGGCAGAAGAGTTTTTCCAACAAAACGGCAAACTTGAGCCAACCAAGGGGAAAATCAAGTGGAAAACGTATATATGTATGTATGTATATATTGTGAAAATCAACTATTGGCAGGCAGCTGTCAGCTGCAAGGAGAGAAACGCTTCTCAAACAACGAAAACAATGGCCAAAGACGGCACCAACTTCTTTCTTTCATTTTGAGTGCTGCCAAAGTTGGTAGCATAAATATGAAAGCAGCAGTTACCAGACAGACTCCAAAGAGGACAACGTCGAGCAGCTTATGAAAACATTACATCATAAGCAGTCACTGCTCAAGATATGCTGTAGTACACACAGCAAATTTCAGGCTTTTCCGACTCCTCCAAGGGGAGTGAGAAGGAAAAGACGCCAGTTTCTGACAGTGAAATGCTGCTGGCAAAATATTTGCCAAAATCTAATAAATTACACAAAAGCCACACAAATCACCGAAAAAAACAAAAACAAAGACCAAGAGATAAATTAAGAAGGTGCGAAAAATATTGTCTGTTTGCAGATCTTAAATGATTAAAGCGCAAATCATTTAAATTATATGGAAATCCAACTAATCTCCAATCGATGCACGTTCTATTGTGGTTAGTTGAAGTTGAAGCATAAATGCCTATAAATATGGGCAAACTCCAATTTAAGCTTTATACATAATGCATTACGAGTTGTACTTATGAGTGAAGCTTGAATATTTTAATATGAAATTTAATTAATTTTAATTTTGAAATGTAATCAAGATGGCTTTTAAGGGACTGTTCAGGGTATCAGCAAAAGTAAACAACATTTAAATCATTAAAAATGTAGAAACTTTTTGATTTTTGGGGCATGCAATTTTGAATTTTCATTTGTTAACTGCCATCAATCAAGGTCTTTATCAATTCGTTGCAAAAGAATTTGTGTAAAAAGTAAAAATAACAAAGCTGGTGACAAAAATTAAAATGAATTGCAAGTTATGAGTGTGCATTGAAACATCTGTCTGTAATTAATATACAAGAAAATTTATATTTAATATTAAAAAATTCACATGTACAAAAACTTAGATAAATTCTGTTTGCTGCTCGTATATAAAAATCAATCGTGAATAAATGAAGCTTAGGGGTTTTATCACACACCACAGCTTGAACTCTTTCGGAAATGTCTTTGTAGATGTGTCGCTCAGAAAAATGTCTAATTAGAAGTTTCAAACATTTGCTCGGCTGCCACGGCACTCATACAAAAGGTGCCAGCTGTCAAAGTTTTTTAATTGAAAAATACTTTTGGGGACCCGAAACGGGCCTGTCATATGCACTTAGTCAATGCACATTGCACACTTGCTGACTGCTGCCAACTGACTTTTCTCAATTAAAAAACTTTCCGATTCAAGTTTCAATCAACTTCATTTAATTTGCGCCCATTTTGCGCTCATTCGCCAGTGTTCGCTCTTAGTTGTTAATAAAACATTTGCGCGATTCACAGCAAATATTATTATCATATTAGTAACTCATCTACGAACTTGGGGCCATGAACTCGATTCATTGCAGTCAAACTTCATCATCAACTTCAACGCAGTCAGGCACGGAAAACTATTGTGTTAGTTTTTCGTGAGGATGCTCGCTCCATTTCGGCTTATGGGGTGGGTGGTTTTGGTTTTTGGTTTGGTTTGGTTTGGGGTTGAATGAATGTTGATAAAAACTTTTCTGCTGTAGAGCCAGCAGTTTCAACATATTGCTAAAGTCGCTGCCGCCACCGATACCGCCACCTTTAGAGTCAACAAAACAAAAACACGAGCACATCCCACGAAATACAAAACAATTTGAATGTACGAGTATATGCGGCGGGCAGAGAGTTAAAACTTTGTCCTTGCCACGACTGAGGCGACTGTTGACGAGACAACAATGATGATTACTGACTCCTCAATGACTGTCGAGCATACACATATATACCTATTCATACATCTAGTCCTATGATAGTGTCAGCCAAGCTATAGAAAACAAAACTTTTGTCAAAACTAATAAGCTACAGAAATATCCAAAAAGATGTGCAGACCAGCATCATCAACTTGTTCAGGCCCAAGACAATGACAACTTCTTACAATGACATCAGCAACAACTGTTACAATTTATGCATGTATTTATCGAAATAAACTTAATCACGCGCATCAGACAAGTTTTTAGTTAGCCGAGTTGAGTTTATTGAATATATGGCCAATTAATTGGTTGGTTTTTGATAATAATTGATGAAAGCGAAATAAAAATTAAAAGACTTCACATCTGTAAGCTATGTCAAATATGGGAGACAAGAGTTGAATCATATCTGTTAAATTTCGATTAGAATTACTAATCAATTAGATTATTTTTGGAAATACTGTAGAAAAATTTGTGATTAAATAATGATTACGATTACAAAAACAACCAGAAATAATCTAAAAATTTGACAATTATTCAAAAACCGCGAGAAAATATCAAAAATAATCAAAAATAATCTTTCTGATTTTTTATATATTTTATTTTTTATATTTTTTTCTGATTTTTTTGGATAATTGATATTTTTAAATAATTTGATTTTAACTAAATAGTCATAAATAATCAGAAATAATAAAAAAATAATCAGAAATATTAAGAAAATAAAAAAAAAGAATCCGAATACTCAAAAAGTTTATTTTTGATTATTTTTTATTTTTTCTGATTATTTTTAAATAATTGGAATAGTTTTAGATTTTTTTTATTTGTTATAATCGTAATCATTAAATAATTTGGCAAAGCCGAAAATAATCGTAATTTAATCATTAGTTCGACTTCATTTATACATAAATAATCTAATTACTAATGATTATGATTACTAATCATTGTTTAACGGGTATGAGTTGAATATTATAAAAGTAAGATTGAGTTATAGTATATCGAAAAAATAATAAATGTTATAAATTGTTTTCGGTGTGACTAAAAAGAGCTGCTAAGTTGCTTTTAACGTTAATTACTTTGTAGCAAATCAATTAAGTTTGAGCTGAAACCTTTCACTTCAGTTATTTTCTTATTTAACTGAAAGAGATATTTATTGCAATTACACTAAGAGAAGTTAGAATAAGCTGTAAGTCGATTAAAACTTGTTAATACTTAAAAACTTTAGGAATACAATTAATTACCTAAAAGCGACTGAAGTTCGCTTTAAAGTTCTGCAAAGCTTTTACATATTATGAAACTTATTTATATTCTTTGAAAACATTTATAAATAATGAAACAATTTGTAACAAATATGTTATAAAATTGAAGTTTACGTTTTAATCCCTTCCGGACACTTTGATTCAACTTCAATAAAATCTTTAATCAAAAGATTGAGCCACAAAACGAATTTTTAATTAATCTCAACAAAGTTTGGCCAAGATAGTAGTTCTGCAACTTTGTTAAGACTTTTAAGTACAACCTGAGCTACAGTTAACTTAATCTTTTGCTGAACGCTACCTATGCCAACACATGAGGCGCCCTAACCCGCTCCATCCTCCTCCCGAAAGAGCCACAACGTACTTGACCCCATCAACGGGCCAGATGAAGCCAAGTGCAAAATTGCCTTCACCACTTGAAAGTTTATGCACTGCTCAAGTGCAACATAAATTGCTGGCAGTTAAGGCGGCCACTTGCAACGACGAGAGATTTGTAATTAAAAGTCGTACCGTTCCGAAAAATCATTATAAAGTTCTGTGTTCCACAGTTTGTGTCTGATTTAAGACCAATTGCAGTCAAGCTGTAAAAGCCACTTCAGCTAATCACACAAAATGTTTGAGCAAAAAACTTGCAGCTTTTGTTGCTGTTGATGGCCACAAAAAGTGGCAAAAGGCAATCTGCTTCCTTTTCCGCTTTCTCGGCAGGAGGCAGCTCCTACCAAAGTCTAAGCAACTGCCACAGTTACAAATCAGGCCAACTACTTTAACAACTAAAAGTAGTTATGGAACAGCCGCTGAAGGCTAACTGACACCGCCAACATAATACGTAAATTAGTTTTTAATTAATTTTAAAGCAAAACCTTTTGGTCCAACTAGACTGTGAGTGTTGCCAAGTGGCAACCAGCTCTAAAGTGCCTTTAAAAGTACGCGGCTACAGTGTGACAATTTGCTGCCATCTACATCTTTACATATAGTTCTTGACAGCACAGATAAAAATATAAAATAAAGCAACTCAGGACTTTATTCCCTTGAGATACCCTATACCATAAAAGAATTCTCAGACTCAAATATAGCTGCAAAATGTATCTGCACATATTAAGCACATTCAGAAACAAGCATACTATTATTTATATTTAAAATGTAAAACTTTTACTTATGTTTATATTACAGTTTTTATTAGGCAATAAAATTATTATTTTTCTGTCTAGAATTTGATTCTTATTATTCAAAATAATTTTACACTTTAATATATTACTACATATAATATTATAAGATGAGAAAAAAACATATTATTAAATTATACTCAGTCTGTCAATAGAGTTGAAGCTCTCAAGCCAAATAAAATCCTGATATGATGGTCAGCGACTTACCTGAAAGGAAAGTAAAGAAATTTATTTATTAATATTGATTAATAAAAAAGGTTTATTTTATTAATTATTGTTACTGTTTATTATTATGTTTAAATCTTTAATAATACTTTGATCAAATATATTTGCAGCACTTTCTTATTATTGGAGTTCTTAAAAAAAGGAATAGTTGCATTATTATACATTAATGTCGTTTTTGTTTTTGCTTGAGATTATATTACTCCTGTCTTTTGGCCAATATGTTTTTGGTTTGTGCTGATTCAACTCAAACTCGAATATATATATATATTTTATGGTACTGGCAAACGTAACCAGGAGCATCACATCGCATCGCTTTGCAACTTATAATTGGATTTATGGGCAGACGAGCAAAGACAACGAGAACTGCGAACTGAACCAAACCAAACCAAACCCAGCCAAACTAACAGACCATCCATCTACATAAGCCAACTCTGGCATAGTAACTACCGTAAGTAGCTGTATGACGACGATACTAGGAGCTGGTTTAATGGTCGCCGTTGCACAAGAGAAATTGTCGACGTCGCTGTCGTTGTCATCAATGCAACGGAAGCGGAAATGCCGCAGAGCGAAGGTAAAAACTGCATGACATAAGAGAGAATACGGTTAAGTTGAAAGCAAAGGAATGGAAAGGAAAGGCAGAAAAGAAGACTCTGTGGTCATTTTACTCAGCAGGGTTGCAAATTAATCACTTGGGTATTTACTTTATTTATTTAATAAAGCATCGACAGTGTTCGAGTAATGACACAGGATCTAATGAAAATGGACTTTCACTCGGACCAGTGCCATGGCCTGTATCATACTAATTGTCTTAATAAGAGCTTTCACATACTGTGTGCTCGTATATACTTTTAGCTAAATGGGGCAGGAAACCTTTTACAAGAACATGTGAAGCTAAAAGTATGTCAAAGGTAAAATTAATGTCTTTAAAAATAATTGAATAGTTCATGTTAAGAAAAGTTACTAAAAATGAAACAAATTAAATTTTAAAAATAGATCGAAAAACTTTCTTCCACGAGGCACAGTTTTTCTTACATGTTTAACAAATCAGCTCAAAAAACATGTATTAGATATTTTTGTAAATAAAAACGCAGCGTAAATCTTTCATTAAAAGTAAACAAATTAAATTGAAAATTTGCACAAAGGAATTTTTAGAGCCTAGTCATGATTATACTGATTTAATAAAAGATAACACATGCTAATAGTTTGTTTTTATGTGTAGTTTCAACATTAAGTCGTCTTTAAACCAATTTTTTTTAGCTCGTACTCAGCTCAATTTACGCACAGTTTGTACTAATCGTGAAAGACAAACTAAATATGCTCTAATGTATAAACAATGCGTAAAATGAAGCGAACTTTGTGCTAAGAGTTCTTTGCAGTGGGGATAGTACTGAGATAAATGTAAATAAATACTTCTGTGAGATTCTTTCGCATTCGAACTCGACGTTAGCAACGTCAAAGAAGCGTCAACTTAATACTGCAGAGATTCTGCTCTTATTTCTTTTATATTTTCATTCTAACACACATTTTATTTTTGTTTTTTGTTATTTTTGCTTTTTCTTCTCATTTTGCTGATAATAATGTTTGCTACAACGCAAGGCGTTGACTGTTGAAGTGCTTTTGGAGCAGCTTTCTGGCGAGTCGAGGGGTGTTTTTTCTACTTAGGTGGGTTGTTTGGTTGCTTAACTGTTCCTCCTGTTGTTGCCAGCTTAACACCAACAGCAGCAACAGTAACAACAACTACATTCAACTACAAGCAGCAGCAGCATAATAAGAAGCATGTGAAGCAAAAAACAAACAACTAAAGATCACACAGGCAACTGACATTGCCTGCCATTGTTATACACTTTCCTTAAAAGTACATACTTAGGAAGGTATCATGTGTTACAGCTAAGGCTTAGATTTTAATGGCGACTCCAACAAGTTGGCAGCTCTGCGTTTTACATATTGCATAAGATTATAGAAGAGAGACTGAATTCCAAATCGGTAACATTGATATAATATTTAAGTACAGAGTCTAACATCTTGATTGCTTAAAAGCACACACAACTTGGCAGCTCTATTTAGATTACTAAATCTAATCTTTTCAAGAGACAAAAATTGATTGCTCTGAAAAACACACAAGTTGACAGCTTAAAAAGAAGTTTAAGTTAATTTTACTCAAAGACACACACAAGTTGGCAGGCCTAAACATATGTTTTCAAATCTGAATTTTTTCAAGACACAATTTATTTTATAGCAAATTGGTAGCAGCATAAATTATGTCTGTATAAAATTGCTTAGCAGCCACTTATTGCGTGAAAAGTAGGAAAAAGGGGTTAAAATTGTTATTTTTTAGGACTTTCAAAAAATTATAAAAAATACTAGCAAAAATATATTTTTCATATTTTTTTTTGCAGTCACTCTTAGAATTGATTGAAGAATTTTTTTGCATCAAAATATTTTTTGTAAAAAATCGAGGAAAAAAAGTTGAAAAATAGACTGTTTTTAAATTTCAAAATTTGCAATGGGTACTTAATGGGTTAAGGAAACTTTTGCATCATTCAAACGGAATTTGAAGGACCTTTCAAAATAATTTTTTTTTTATTGTGAATAAATGTTGGTCTGAGTGTATATTGAAGAAAACGGTCCTGAATATTTTTCTATAGTAAACAAATTTAGATTTATGTATTTTATGTAATTACTAGAGCATTTGCAGTTCGTTGTACCTATTGTTGTTAATATTTTCGATGTGAGTGTCGAGGCGCAAGAAACTTGTTAAAAGGCGTGGCAGGGCGTTGTCTAAGTCTGTGTATGTGTGTGTGTGTATGGTTGTTTAAAGCTGTGGAAACTGGGTTAATAATGTCATTTACTGCACCGGAGGGCGAGCAGCCGACAAGTTGGCAACATGAGCCCAGAGCCCAACGTTGGGCATTAGAATTTAAAAGTGTGTATTTAACAGAATGCCGTTGAAATAAATGCTAAAATTCTAATTGCAGGAAGTAACCGGTTGCAGCAGATGCTGTTGCTGTTGTAGTTCTTATTATTGTTGTGGCTTATGCTGTTACCAATGCAATGTGGAACTTTCGTTGACGACGCTTTTAAGTGCTGTTGACAAAGGGCTAATGCGATCGACAATTGCAGACTGTTTTCTATCTCTCCTTGTATTATGTGTAAGCTGTGTGTGCGGGCTTTGTTGCATCATTAGATACGCAGCATTGCCTCTTGTCTACTTTGACTATTGTTTGCATTGCCTGGCAACATTGATGCCCCGCAGTATCTCAGGCCAAAATGTGTCTTCTTATCTCATGCAAAAACAGATAACAACGAGAGTCATAGACCATGTTATCAGCCGGGTCAAGTCTTCAGTTCAGACAACTCAAGGCAATGCTTAAGATCAAAACAATATTTAGCATTAAATATTGTCAAAAACACAATGCAAACTGAAGCGTTTTAGGTTCAGATTTAAAACTGTAAGAAACATTTTACAACCTGTATTTAAAACTTAAAGTCAACTTCACTTTCATAAAGAAAAGCACTTTAAAGATGAACAATACTTATTTGAGTTGAATAATTAATATTGGAGTAAATTTAAACTATTTATATTTTAATTAAATATAAAAACATATACAGGCATGCCACAAAAAACACTAGTGAAAGTGATTTCAGAAAAAAGCAATTCCACTTCGAAAATTTCTCCGTGCCACAGAAGTTCGTGTGATTTAGGTTTTTAAGCATGTTCATCAACCTTTTCGTACTAGGCTACTAGGGTTGGCCCCTTCTCAGATTTAATTTCCCAAGGGTTTGTTTAGCAAATTTTTTAAATTTATCATTGCAGAATATACAAATTTTATTTTATTTCTTATTGAATTTATATAATTCAATTTATTTATATAATAATTGATATTTTATAGCTTAAAAAAATTTAAAAGTTATTGGCGCGGCAAACAATACAAACTACTAGACAACTCTAAATTCAAAAATTCGGACAAAAAATGTGACATTATTCTCATGGCATCGGATGCCAGTGAATTGAGCGATGATTTCGTCTCACCCAAAATTGTTTAGGTGATTAAACTGTGGCACGGAGAAATGAAATTGACGTGAAATTCAAGTGAAAGAGATTTATGTGGCATGCCTGATAGAAAGAATCTGAACGCATCTATAAAAAAAGCAACTGCAGCAAGTCTCATAGAATACTTAGATTGATGAGCAGAGTTATTGAAAATGAACAAAACATAAGTTTCTGAACCACATTCTTTTTTGAATTTTGTAAAAATGTGTTAATCGAAGGAATTGCCAAAAAAAAAAACACAAAGAAATATAAATATTTTCTTCGCTTACATATATTTTAACAAAAACTATACAGCTTAGGGGAAGTAAAAATGGTTCCTAAAAATATTCAGTTTTCATTAGAAGTTGCTGAGAATGCTTGTACTTATTGTTCTTGCTGTTAGGCATTTCCAGACTATTGAACAATGTAATTGCCATTCACACGAGTGCACCATGAAGGGTTCAGTTGTATTGGAATTGCAATTTGAGGTTAGATTTTGGTATGCACTATGTAAATATTGCACAAGCAAAATTGTACATTTCTAATGCTCCAAAACGTAGATAGATGTACATCGGTAACGTACATATGGAGGCACTATTTTCCCTTTACAATGAATTCCCAACAACAGCAATACATTTATATTTATCTGTTGCGCACAAAGAACCCACAAATTGATACAGATTATGCACAGGAAAAGCAACGCAGTTTTTACATGCAGTGGCAGTCCTATTAATGCATTTCCTTATGCACAACAATTTGCAAAACTATGCAGATGCTTTTTATTATTTTTTTTTCACTCATACAACTTTTATGTGGATTTTGGGATTCCAAACGTTCGTTCATTGCTATACCCTAGCATTGAGAGGCGAATTGCAGAAGAGTATGATTAATTTTGCTATATTTTTAGAAAATTTTCAAAGCTCGAGTTCTTAATGCAACTACATATTAAACTAATTGCTAAGTCCAAATAGATTTAAAAAAAATCTTGCACAGAATTGCATAATGTAAATATTATATTAAAAAAGTGCTTAAAAATAAAAATAAAATATATATTTTTGATAAAATTCGATATCAGTAAATCAATAGCCACAACAATCTAAGTTATGGTTCTAATATCTAAATATTTGTCTGTATCTACATACAGTGGCTCACAGCTTAAAGTATGCACCCTTATTTTTGCTTTAACTGCTATGTTAGTAGAGGTATCACAATAAAAAAAAATATATTTGGAAAGGTCGTGTAAATTCCGTTTGAATGACAAAAAAAAATCTTGGAACAATTCAAAGAGTAACTGCAAAAAAAAATTTTCAAAAATATTTTTGCTAGTATTTTTTATAGTTTTTTGAAAACTGCAAAAAGGGTCTTTTTACATGATAATGAAAAATAGATTTCAAAAAATTATAAAAAAAAACTAGAAAAAATATTTTTGAAAATTTTTTTTGCAGTTACTCTTTGAATTGTTCCAAGAATTTTTTTGCATCCCAAAATTTTTTGGAAAAAATCGAGGAAAAAAGTTTTGAAAAGTGACTTTTTTTAAATTCGAAATTTTCCAAGGGTACTCAATGGGTTAAAAAAAAGTTTTGTGTCATTCAAACGGAATTTACACGACCTTTCCAAATATATTTTTTTATTGTGATAACTCTATTAAAAAAGCATTTAAAGCAAAAATAAGGGTGCATACTAGGATGGCCTTTTTAAAAAAATTTTTTGATATCAATGAGCGCCGGGCTGAAAAATATTCGTTTTCACCCCTAGAATACACCTGCAAAATTTGAGCCCGATCGGAGTTCATTTGATGGACCCGAAAACGGGTCAAAGGTCACCCCAAGCCATTTGTATGAAAAAAATCAGTTGTTGTATGGAAAACTTCTTTGTTTCTTAAGATATCTCTACGAAACTTACTACATTCTAATAATTTATTACTATATACATTTTGGCAAAGTTTTATTAAAATCGGACTACCATATCCTATAGCTTCCATAGGAACAATCGGGTGAAAATCACCTTTAGTAAGAAAAACTTGTTTGTTTCTGGAGATATCTGAACCAAACTCACAGATTGTATGCTTAGGACTGTTTCCTACAATCTGACCAAATTTGGTCGAAATCGGACTACCACATCCTATAGCTTCTATAGGAACAATCGGATTCAAATTCACCTTTAGTATGAACAACTGTTTTGTTTTTTAAGATATCTCTACAAAACTTACAGATTGTATGTTTGGTACTGTCTTTTACATACTGACCAAATTTGGTCAAAGACGGATGACCATATCATATAGCTGCCATAGGAACAATCGGTTGTTTTTTGAACACTATTTGATTAAGAGATCAACAGGGGCGTTTCTTGTTTGGATGCTAACAAATGACGTTCCTGCGCTTTTTAGCACTGGCGAAATCGAATTTTAACGATTTTTACGGGTATAAAATGAGCAGGGTATACGTATTAGCCTCGAACTTTGATACAACTTCCTCCAACACTGGTCTCGAACGAGGTGCCTGCATTGTGTATTGGATGATCTTCTCGGTCGAAATCTGATCTATCTTGGATGCCGTCATCACATTTGAGAAAAAGTTTGGAAAAAGCAGTGGACCCGAAACTTAAATTTTTAACAGATTTCCGGATATATGGTCAAAGATAAATCAAACTGAGTTTCAACACGGTTTGGAAGATAAAAGTGTTGAAGCAAAGATTTCTCTAAATGATTGCGAAGATCTCAAAGGGTTTTGTCGAGCAAAGCTTAAGCTTCCACAGATTTCTAGCGACTACAATGAGCTTTTAGAACTGACAGTGGTATTTTTTGGCGAAAATGTTGGTGCTTTTCGGACTTGTGGGGCGACATCTCATTTATCTCAAGATTTATGGCAAAGGCAATTTATAGCTTTAAAATCTTCCATTTCCAACATTCGAGACGAATCAATATTTGTAGTTAAGCTCTACATAAAGGCTTGGCTTTAATGTACCAATGCTATTGCATGTCCCAATCAGCACTTAAGATTTTTGCAAGCAGCTATCGAATTTTCAAATATCGTTACAATCGTCTCTGAAACAATTGCTAATTATGTGAAAAATCACTTGTGGTACTTAACACCTGATGTAGTGGGCTTAGCATTTTTTGACCCGTAAGTATCGATACAAGAAAAAAGATATATGGTTAAAAGACTTAAAGCAATGGAACCTGCAGTGCCATTTAATAATTACAGACAAATTTCTGACGTCAAAAATATTATAAAATGCAGCCTATGTGATTTTGTGTCATACAAAACCAAAAATCTTTTGTCCAGTTTCAAGCTTCAAGCTGATTTCCTCGAGGTTGATCCTTCCGAATGGAATGATAATAAGAATTATCAAAGTGCTTCTAGGTTCTTCAAGAACCTTTGTGTAGTCAGTGATGTTGCTGAGCGCGGAGTATAGTTTATGAAAGATTACAACAGAATTTTAACACGCGATAAGTCAGAGGCACAGCTCATTTTACAAGATGTTGAGCTCTATAAACAAAAACATCCGAGCCATATGAAGTCCGAATTGAGTTAAATTCTAAAATCATTTTCATTTTTATGTATCTCTGTGATTTACTTTTAATGTCCTTATATAAATAAGAGAAATAAATCTGAGCATTGAAAATATATTAAATAAAATAAAATTTGTTGTTTTTTCTTAGTTTGTCTAAAAAATCTCTAAGAAATCTTGTACCAAGCTCATTTTCTACCCGATTGTTCCTATGGAAGCTATAGGATGTAGTAATCCGATATTGAATAAATTGGGTCGAAATGTATTTACCATAATAACATACAAAAATAGACACAAAAATGTGTGTCACACAACTAATTTTTCACCCGATTGTTCCTATAGAAGCTATAGGATATGGTAGTCCAATTTCGACCAAATTTGGTCAGATTGTAGGAGACAGTCCTAAGCATACAATCTGTGAGTTTGGTTCAGATATCTCCAGAAACAAAAAAGTTTTTCTTACTAAAGGTGATTTTCACCCGATTGTTCCTATGGAAGCTATAGGATATGGTAGTCCGATTTAAATAAAACTTTGCGAAAATGTATATAGTAATAAATTATTAGAATGTAGTAAGTTTCGTAGAGATATCTTAAGAAACAAAAAAGTTTTCCATACAACAACTGATTTTTTTCATACAAATGGCTTGGGGTGACCTTTGACCCGTTTTCGGGTCCATCAAATGAACTCCGATCGGGCTCAAATTTTGCAGGTGTATTCTAGGGGTAAAAACGAATATTTTTCAGCCCGGCGCTCATTGATATCGCCAATTTGAAAAAACTCCGTACAAGCCGCGGCCAGGCTAGTGCATACTTTAAGCTGTGAGCCACTGTACATAAATATCAAGATATCTGTCCCTATATTCGATCTATAAGCTTTGTGAATTTTAAATTTCTATTCTATATTTCTAATCAAATTAATAAATCTTTAAGGCACACTTAACAATAAATGAATGATTAAAATAACAAGCACTCAAGTATGTGAGTACACGGAAAAACTTGATAATTTTCATGTTTCAGCTACCGACACAGCAACAAAATGGTTGTTGTTTTGAATTCGCTTTTCTTTTAACTTCCCCCACGCCGTAGAATTCACTTTAAATTGTTAATGAGGCTGAGCGTTTAGCACGTTTCCAGCGCTTGGCTGAACGCATTAACTGCTCCATGCCTCCATCACGTCTTCAGTCAGTCGTAGTCATAGTCTCAGTTTCATTCTCATTCTCAGTCTCAGTCTCGGTCCCAGTTCAAGTCTGAGTCGCAGTCTCAGTCCCAGTTCTGGGTAGAGTGCGCACTCATACATTAATAAAAAATCCATTATCAAATGGCTGCGTTAATATTTATATACAAACAAGAGCAACATCCAGCAAACTATGTATATTCATATCTCTGTCAGAGTTGTTTAACAAATCCGGAGCATATCCGTAACAAAAACAACAGAAATGAACAGAAATAGACAATATGCGCGCACTAAAACTGGAAAATACATAGAAAAAAAGACATAAATAATAGGAAAAGTTCTGTGTTCTTTTCGCGAGCGACTGACTTTGGCAAAATGTTTTACATATTGAAGTGTACTAGATCGTTCAAAAAGTCCCCGGACTGACAGTGAAAAAAACATTTTTTTTTTTAATCAATTTATTTATTCAATATAGTCTCCGTCTAGCTTAATGCACCTTGTCCAACGGTCTTTCAACATTTCGATGCCTTTTTTGTAGTGGTCTGAAGAAAGTCCCTCAAAATAGGCTTCAGTTTCCCATTCAACTTCTTCATTGGAGTAAAATTTTTATCCCTGGAGCCATATTTTCAAGTTTGAAAACAGATAGTAGTCACTAAGGGCCAGATCTGGGGAATATGGAGGATGAGGAAGCAATTCCCAACTTAATTCTTTGATTTTTTCCATCGTAAAAGCGGCTTTGTGAGATGGTGCATTGTCTTGACGAAAAAGGATTTTTTTCTTTGCCAAATGCGGGCGTTTCTTCTTAATTTCGTCATTCACACGATCAAGCAATGCTGAGTTATATTCTTTGTTGCATTTTTCACCCTTTTTAAGATAGTCGATGTGTATTATACCATGTCCATCCCAAGATACACTGGCAAAAACCTTACCAGCCCATCGACTTGCCTTCACACGCTTCGAACGGCTTTCACCGGCCTCTCGCCACTCAGCTGATGACCGATTGGACTCCGGAATGTAGTGATGGATCCAAGTCTCATCCATGGTGATATATAGACGAAAAATTTCGCTTGTATTTCGGTTAAACATGTCCAAAAAGGACTTGGAATCGGCCACTCGTTTTTCCCTTTGATCAATATCTAGGAAATGCGGCACCCATTTTACATTGAGCTTTTTCATATGCAAATGGTCATGCAAAATCGAAACCGATGACCCAGTCGATATGCCCACAGTCTCAGCAATCTCACGCACTTTGACTCTTCGATCAGTCAATACGATTTGACGGACTTGTCTGATGATCTCTGGGATAATCACCTCTTTTGGCCTTCCCGAACGCTTCGAGTCTTCGGTGCTCGTACGACCGCGTTTAAAGTTGGAATATCAATCGCAAATAGTTGATTTACCTGGAGCAGAGACCCCGTAATGCTAATCAAGCCATGTCTTTGCTTCTACGGTATTTTTTCCCATCAAAAAACAGTGTTTAATCAAAACACAAAATTCAGCTTTTTCCATTTTTCAAAAAACTCAAAAAGTTGCACAACAATAATATTTCTAACTCGATAGCGAATCTTCCGATTGCGCTCAAATTTTCACTGGAGCCTAGAAATGAACTAGTCAGTCTAAAAAAATTTATTTCAAAATTTTAGTGGAGTGGCCTATGTGTCAGTCCGGGGACTTTTTGAACGATCTAGTAGATACTGCACAGCGGAGTTGGCTACACACAGTGCACATTTTTAATGAGCATATTGCAAAAGTATAGCGCAAAAGAAATAATACAACAACAAAATGTGCAAAACAGTGGGGAGAAACAACATAATCGATAAGGGAAAATAATACTTATTTTTCTTTCATAAATATATCACAAAAAATAGACTGATATTTATTTTTTAAAAAAATGAATTCAAAGCAAATCATACTGGTGGATTTAAATTACATGACATACATATGTAAGTTGACTTTAACCCTCTTATTAATATAAGAATTATTATTATGGGAAAAATAGATACATAGAATTTAAATCTTTTAAAAAAATTGAATCGAAGACAATTTCAAAAAAATTAATTAACACTAAAAGTTTAAATTACCTTCTTAAAGAGTTATGTTACTTCTGTTATTTCATAAAAAAAATATTTGAAAAAATCTTTAACTTGTTACTTAAAATTGTTGCGTTACTTAAAATAAATTTTGTATTAAAATATATAATGAATAATTTGACATTATTTTTGTAATAAATAATAGAGCACATGAGAACCGTCAAACATAACTCATAATTTATCAAAAATGTTTAAAATGGCAAATGTTATTTCTGACAAATTAAAGTTTTCATTATTTTATTTTCCTTTTTTTCGCAGCAACATAAATTATATGTATAAAAGAAACTGGAAAAGCACACACCAAACGCGACTCTTGGAAAAACATCAATTATGTGGACAAAATTTGACGACAATATTGCATTTGCAGCCCATTGTTGTTGAAACAGTTGAAAAGTTTTCATTATGCTGATGGCTTTGCCACCCCCTCTACTCTCCCTCTCCCTCTCTCTCTCTCTCTCTGTCTCTCCTCCGCACAGCTACAGGTATTACGAGCACAGTTCCATGTCACGCTGTCCAAAAGTTGAAAACTACGAGACGCAGTTGGAACTGTCGTCGGAGTCGACGACGATGGTGGCATTGACGACACAAGCAATTAAAAATTTGTTCATTACGATGGGAGCGAGAGAAAGAGAAAAGGCTACTTTTGTCAGTGAGTCGGAACGGTAAACCACAAAACTTATTAATTTTACAATTACAAAATAAACTGTGAGTGTGCCAATTAATTTGCGGTAAGCAAAGATACACACACAATGCCAAACACCCACAAATGAAGGGAGACCCACAATCAAACCAGTCAACATCGTTAGGACGCGTTTGTATTACTTTTCTTTAACGTTAATTGGAAACAAACTGTGCCAGGAACTTAGACACAGTACATGGCCATAATTGCTGCTGATTGTTTGCCAAAAATGAAAAAACTTTAGCCAAGAATCAGAATGGAGAATATAAAAAAAAATATCCATCAAAGCCCTGTTTGGAATCTATGCAAGGAGACAGAATCGCTTCTAGCTTCTGTTTTCTCGTTCGCCGTGAACATTTTTTAATTTGAAATTGAAACTGAGCTGCATAATATTATTTAAATTGCTTATAAGTAAAACTTGCCGAGGGTGGAGTGTAACGTTGTAATTTCCTAGAAATTACGTCAAGTTACTTTTGCACTTCTGGTGAAATCGTTTGCATTACTGTTTTTAATATGGAAACAAAGGAATCGCTTCTTTGTGTTTTTGCGAATAAGCTGAAAGAACAGTAACTGAAAATTGAAATTCCCAGAAATACTAGACAATTCAAGAGACTTTCTCGAAAGAAATAAATTTAAAAAATCAGAAATAACTTTGAAAGCTTAAGGTCAATTTTAAATAATGCCCCAAAAGTACTTTTTAAATAGATAGTTTGATTTTACTGGAACTTCTGTCGCACTGAGAATATCGCGTATTCATTTTGGCAACATTTCGGACCATTGTTTTAACTTTTTGGCAAGTGGTATGCATTTTATGCATTTGCTATTTGCACATCTAGCCCATAAATCATTACGAGTTTTACATATAAAACATACACTTACTTTATATAGATACAGCTAGGGCATTTTAAAGTGCCATCAAGTTAATTGGCAAGCAGTTAAGCTGTAGTAAAGTTTTTGTTACGCTTTTGAACCCTAAAGCAAGTGACATGACACTATCAAGAACCCAGAAAAGGAATCCATGGGTGTCGCTTGTAACTACATATATTGAGTGAAGTCTGCCTGGCTGGCAACACCATTAACATCAAATTACAAAAATAAATAGAGTAAATTCCTGTTTGGTTCTTGTTGGGGTTGCTTCAGACCCAAATTTATAGGTGGCATAAAATGGGCACAGACAATGCCAATAACAATAAACGCAAATAATGTTTATGGCAGTGCTAAACCGGCCAAGAGCCGACACCCACAGCAAATGGAAAAGGACAGACAGGGCCGAGACAGGGTAACAACTATAGATTATCGCCCATTTTAGCCAACAACAGAATAGCCGGGTTATAAACTGTCCCCATCATATGGCCGCCGGACAATGCGAATATCCTCATTGTCGAATCGCTTTAAAGAACCTCACAAAACATGGCCCAGACTCATCATCATCATCCTGACGGTTTCTGCTTTTGCTGCTGCCGCTGAGGCTGCGGCTGCTGGTTTTGACAAGCTGCAAATACCGCAGGCTTTTGCAAGGAAACATGACACAAATAAGTACGTAAAAATATATGAAAGATGCCAACAAACAGGCTACCCTATAACCAGAATTCGCAGATTGAAGTAATAATTAATAGAATAAAAAAAGATATGGATGAAGAAACTTAGTCTCAGATATACTTTTATTTCTATTGCTATACAAATTTATTTCAACTCTTGGATTTGGATTTTAGCAAGAAATGCTATCAAATAATGAAAATGTAAATTATAATAAAAAAAAACTAAAATTAAAAATCAGATCTAAATGATATCTCTTTGCAATATAATATTTTAAGTCTTTGATTAAAATCAACAAATTGTTTTATTATAAAAATAAAATTGAAAACAAGAGCTAAATGCTTTCAATTTGTAATATTAAATTTAAATTTTTTGATAAAAATCAACAATTAGTTTTTATTTCACAATTGATCATTTATAAAAAACGTGCCAAATTTTGGGAAAACTTAAGTTAAATTAATGATGCTGTAAAATAAATAAAGTCCGAGTTTTTATGAGTGCATTTTGGGTTCACTTAAGGCCTCCCATTTTATTGTTTGACACTTTGCAGGGTATTCGGTGTGACAGCAAGGTTTACCACTTAAGTACATGGCGAAAGGGACCCTGACGGCAACAACAAAATAGGGTTTTAAAAGGAAGTGCACTGATGTACGTGCAATCAGGTCGGGGCAGGCATCTTGTTCTTCTTGTTCTTTTTCTACTTCTTCGTTATCCACCAAGTGGAGTGAGCGCCACACATGCGGGACTGTTATGGTCTGCTCTGTAGTCTGTAGTCTGTCAGTAGGGGCCGATAAGAAGGAGTCGCAGTGACAGCAGAACTAACAACGGGATACAAGATACAGGCTGACGGTTTCAATTCGATTCGTTTAGCGGCTCAATATTATTTACGTTTCACTTGCGCCAGTTATGGATAGAGCGAAAAAGGAAAGAAAAACAAATAGCAAGAGAGTAAGGGAGAGAGTTGGCGAACTTTTCTTTTCGCATTTCTCAGCGCCTGCAACAATAGTTGTTAGCTGAATTGTGTGTGTGAGTGTGTGTGTGTGTTTCGGCTTGGCCAGCTTGTCGTGTAACACGTAACGACATTTCGAATTAACGAAGCATGAGATTTGATTATATAAACTGTGACAAGCAACAATGACAACGACAATATGTTGAGTCAACGACAGCAACAGCAACAACAGCGACACGCACAATGAAAACATGTAGAATACACACACACTCTCACACACACACCACTCAACAGCTAGTCTCGTCATCCTACCATTATTATTGTAGTGTGATTGTCATCGTCATCGTCGTCATTGTCGTCTGTGTTCTCCTCCTGAGCTCGGACCATTTCCCGTGGTTGTGCTGTGTATTCTCTAGTGCCTGGTTGTCTGTTTATTATTATTATTGTCATTATAAACATCATGACAACGGCTGCCGGCCCCCTTGGTGTGTGTGAGGTGTACAAATATGCCAGATACATCATTGTATGTGTATATGTGAATGCAGCTGCCAATAGGGAATCGGAAGCACTCGAAAAGTTCTCAAGTTGCATTTGGCCTAACGATTTACAAAGTCTAATTCACATACTTCAACTCGGAAATAATAAAGCAATTCTTTCCCCTCTTATCAGTATAATTTATTACTACTATTTGTCACCCCATTTTCTTATCAGTTCATTGAGCGTTCAACTCAATTTGCTTTGCAATTAACTAATTTAAGTGTCAACCATTTCTGATTAAGCTTTCATTGTTTGTTTTAATATTATTAAACCACTAATTGTTATCAATTTCGTTACTAAATTAATAATTATCAAGACATTTTAAAAATGCTGATTAAATTCGTATTTCTGTTTGTTTACTTTTTATAATAATTGCGTTTTCCTTGCTGTTGACAAGGAACAAAAACTTTCAATGAATTATTTGAGCAGCTTATTGAGCTTGATTTATGATGTGCTATTTGTTTTTTAATTAAAGAATAAAAATACCATTAAATAAATGTGGCACAAGCAAACCAACGACAAAAAAATACAGAGGGAAAACAACAAAAATTTGCATAAATGACAATATAATATGAAAATCGCCTTTTGGCCAACTGGAAATTAAAACCAGCCAAACGAGCAGCAGCAACAAAACCAAAAGTGGCCAAAATAAAAACAAAACAAAGAGACAAAGTACTTGCCCCATAAAAGCCATAAACCGAAAGCAATAACAACAAGTGAGAATAATCAACTCGAAAGTGCGTAGACCACTAGATATCCTGTGCCTAACCCAACAGTACAAATTAAATTTAAAAAATATATATTTATAAGAAACATATTTTTAACACATAAGAATTTGTAAATTCTCTATGGTATTTGTTAAATTCAATTGCACAAAATTCAAATGCCAGCTTTCCCCATTTACATTTTTGCAGGGTATTAAAAAAAAGAAACTCCGGACGGACTAAAAGGAAAACAAATTTTCGGTATGTTGCCATAATTTAGGCAAAAACACATACAAACACACACACAGATACAAACGCAGGCATATAAATGGCCAAATAGGCAATAGGTTATACATTTTGTTGTTTTTCTTTTCTTTTCTGTCTTTTTTGTTTGTGTATTGGCCTGGCCCATATAAAAGACAGTCAGAATTGGAAATAAAAGTATTGCGCAGAATATATTGACAATCGGCAACCATTAAAATGCCAAGACAGCCAAATAGTATTAGGCCTTTTCAGCATATTTTATGGCCCGGCCAAGACATGCGTCAAGTTCAAGTTCATGCGTATACTCACTCACACTCACAATCATTTACTCACTGAATGAATAAAAGAAATCTCTTCAAATGAGGAGGCGAGGGCTTTTTCGAATGAATCACTTGTCTGGGCCAATTATCAGTAAGTTGAAGCACAATTTCATGTCATGTAATTTGGCAACTTGTTTGTTACCAATAGATTTGACCCCTCATAAGATTTTGCCTTCCAAAAAGTTGAAGGTCGAATGTTAGGCGAGCAGCTTGCATCAAGTATTTAAATTACATAATTTTAAATATAACTAATCCAATAAATTTTGAAATTTTTACGAAGTAAGAAAAAACTTGCGAAATTTTGTGCACATAGCGGCAAAAGCAGGTCAATTGTTTAATTAGCAACGAAATATAAATTAGACTGGGAGCAAGAGTTGCTAATTAAACAAAGCTTACAAAAGAAATGTTAAGCAGCAGCATCGTGCTACCGACTATCAAATACCCTGTAGCTAATAGTGGCTTACAACAATGTTAAAGAATATCTTAGGAAACCTTTACTCTTCGGAATTTTTAATTTATTTTTTTTTGGAATTTTAAACATCTAGAGACGAGAAGCAGAGGAAGAAATAAGAATGGATTAAAAAATATGCAAGCCTTTTCTAAAAACAAAAAGTACAAAGATAATTCAGGAAATTTAGTTCTCAAAAATGTATTTTTGAAAGCTCAAAATATTTATTAGATTAATTTTGATAAACATGTGAATATTTAGACGAAATGTAGAGCATAGTAACGGTTCTAAAATTAGCAAGAATAAGAACAAAACTTTGGTTCCAGAACTTAAGTGTATTCAGAAATTTTAATCCTTTAAAATACCGTAAAATTCTCTTTACGATCGGTTTTTAAATGTGTTTCATTATGTATCCAATTATAATAGGATATGAGATTTTATATATAAAATAGCCTCACAGAAAATAAAAAATATATATATATCCAGTTTTTTGTCAGATGCGTTTACTTTGCTGTAATTATATTTTATTTCCGGTTGTATTAAAGCTGATCTCCATCTTATTTTCTCTCTCTCCCTCTTTTGGTCTGTCCTGCTCTCATTCGCTCTCTGTTCCCGCAATATTAATGAGAAACGAAACTCGACCACGTTACACTCGTAATCACGCTCTTTGCTCGCTTGTGTCGGTTACTAAATTAATTGCATACAAATTATTTAATAGTAATAAACATAATAAACAAGAGTGTGTGTGTGTGTGTGTGTGGCGCGCCTGTAATGAGTAGGAAAGCACCAAGGGAAAGAGGGAGCGATAGGATTGGGAGGATTGAAACGGAAGGCATCAGTAATGCCCATGGCAACGGCAACGAAAATGCATAATGAGCATTAAAATGCTGCTGCTGCTGCTGCTGTTGGAAAATGAAAATGCAATGGCACTGCCATGGCTGTGTTTTCCTACAACCTCTAGCTGTCTGTATGGGTGTGTGGGTGGATTCTGAAACTCGTACATAACAGGATTATACGGAACACGCATACATTACTAGATGGGAGTAAGTAACCAACCAACCAACCAACCAGCCAACAGCAGAGGCTCGTTCATGTATTGCTGCTACTCACGTTCTATTTGCTTAACATTCTAAACGAGCCCTTTTCATTAGTAAGGCAAAAAGAAAGGAAAATTTGAAAAAAGGAAAAACCAGTTTAATATGACGACTTTAGTATACACTTACGTTTAAGAGTGACTGTTATTTAAAATTATTGAAATGCTCTTCCTTTTTTATTCAAAAGTAAGACATACCTTCTGTATAAAAAGTACCGGGAATTGTTAAAAAAAAACACAGAATTTTTTATTTATTTATCAAAATATATTTTGTCGCCTTCAAAGTGATCCTCATCGTTTGCAATGCACATGTGAATACGGCGAAATCAATCTTCCATGCACCTCTGGTAGTCCGATTCTGGTAAGGCCTTTAGGACGCGCTGCGAATTCCGTTTTTTGGGATTTGGCTCGTTTTCCATGCGCCATTCGCTCGATTGCTGGCTTGTAAAGGTGTCGAACTCATAGACCCATGTCTCATCACCAGTTATTATGCAATTCAAGAAGTCTGGGCCACGCGAAATCATGTCTTCGGCCACCGGTTTGCGATACTCTTTTTGAAACAAATTCAGGTCTTTCTGGACCAGTCGAGCGGCGACACGTTTCATGCCCAAAATATTGATTATAATGCCATAAAAGGTCATTTTATCAATGTTCACTTCACGGGCCAGCTCTCTCATACTGAAACGACAATTTTTCAGCACTAAATGTAGGATTTTTTCGATGTTATCGTCGGTGGTAGACGTGGATGGCCGGCCGGAGCGAAGCAAATCTTTGACCACTTCACGCCCCTCTTTAAATGCACTAAACCACTCGTATGCCCGAGTTTTAGACATGGTTGAGTCACCATAGGCTTTTTTTTAACATTTTCAGGGCATCGGCACACGATGAGACACAAAATTTGAGGCACAATCTTTGTTCGACTATTGTTTCCATGGTAAAATTCGCAGAGCAGCACTGAGGTAGACTTGTTTGGACAGCTGCCATAAACAAACTAGTTAACAGATAGAGCCCAAACTCCGGTTGGTAATTAAAAAAGGTTGTGCCAACCTACAAAAAAAAAAAATTACCGAAACCTCTTTCGAGGCAAATTTAAATGACAATTTCCCGGTACTTTTTATACAGAAGGTACAATCAGATGATGATGAATTATATGGTAATTACAAAAGTACAATGCAATGTCTCAAAAATCAGAGAAGAGTTAAATTACGAATTAATCAGCTTAAAGTCAACCCCAACAAATATACATAATTAATCTACAAATAATGAATAGGTAAATGCAAAATAAGCCAATAATTATAAATTAATCTCACTGGGTGACATCTATTAATATTTTGTGTCTGGCCAAATCTGATGACATAGTCAATATGCAAATTTTATAGTTAATTTGCGCTGGCAAATATGAGCAAAGGGCGCTGGTTGCACTGTGCACTAAAAATTGGCGCATATAAAATTGGAAATAAAAAGCATAAAGTGGAGGGCAGGCACATGAAATAAAATGCAATTGCACTTTGCACAAAAGTTCAACGCATTCAGGAACGCTTGTCCGATACCCCGATTTCCCTATCCTATCCTCGTTCCCCCAAGCCCTATATGCCTACTATAACTACTATCCCAATCCCTAACTTTAAACCGAGAAACTGGAAATCAAAGCGCAGACGACGGCAATGGCAACAGGGACGGAACGAAACGAAACAGAACGGAATGGCAGGCAAACTCACAACTCAATGGCGGAAGTTTGCATTTTCGCAACGAATTCATAATCATGTTGAATCGTATGGAACTCCCACTTTTTTTCACTCTCTCTTCGTCCCTATCTATACATTTTGCCCACACAGATACAAATACAGATATAGCTGTATGTTAGCTAAAGCACAGTTTATCCTTTTTGATTTGCAGTCAGGCACATTGCATGTTGCTGCTGCATTTCACTCTTCAGCAACTGAGTAGTAAATATTATTTCGTTTCAATTCAAATAAAAAAGCACGTATATCCAGCTTGTGTTTGCATTTGTTTGAGGGAGGGCATAAAAATAAAATGGGGAAAAGCACACACATAGAAAGAGAGAGAAAAAAAAGAACTTCAACCAAACCATTCTACAGTCGTTGATATTTCAAATGAGCGGAAATTACACGTTGCAAAAATATGAATTATTAAATTTTCGCTATGAAACTAGCAATAATAAAAGAGCAAACATTCAATGGGACGCGTTGGAGCTCAATATTTGTTATATCCAATAGTAAAAAGGATAAAGGGTGTAAGAGACTGTAAGTATCTAAGAAATATATTTTGGAACTGTGACTTTTTCATAAAAATCTCTTATTATTCTTAAAAAATATTGTTTATGCGATAATTAAAAGTAAATTGTGTCCAGTAACTGTTACTTTGAATTCCACAGATACCTTCAGCAAAGAGCAAAGTATTTAATAGTCAAACAAAAAGCATTTCTATACACGTAAAACTTTGATATCTTTATTATTAATCAACACTGGACGGTGGCTTATGGCTTTTTACAGCACAAGCTTACTTGAATTTATTGACAAAGTTGCAGGTAAACGAATAAAAGTAATCCAAATGGGCTTATGTAACAGCATTTTAGAACTATTGCCGGAATATGAAAATAAAAAGGATTGAGTTTATTTTAGCTCTATCAGATTCAATTTCATTACATCATGTTAAGTGATTCTCACTGTAATCACTACTAAAGATCTTAACAGTTTCAGAATTATTATGGCACGAAGTGATGAAAATATTGTAAAATTTGTATTATTAATATTACAATCTTTATGGTAATGCTTAAATTTCTTGATTTTAATCATTGATCCTATTATTCATTTTACTATCTATAAATATACAAAATTAATTGCTTTTATATAAGCTCTTTAATATAATTTTTAGTACCATACTCTATGCTTTAAAGATTTTCATCATGTTGCACTCAAATTTATCTTTCAAATGTCATAAATAGTTTTTTTATATATACACAAAACTTTTGTATGTGCCTATAGAAAATGTGGTATACTATGTGACTCTCATAGCTGGCACAAAAGGTATTTTGCGTATTTTACCTGGCTCAAAATATGTTTGCCATTTTGCAAAGAAATGTTAAATGGAAAATGCCTTTACGGAAAAGCGTCGAAAGAGCCAAAAACCAGCGAAATAAATATGCTACCAAATAACTCAGCAAAAACGATTTTCCCTCTGCGAGAATATATGTATATGTATATGTGTGTGTGTGCGCTTGTGTTAGTTGCGCTAAAATACGCGCTATCATATTTGGCACACACACTCACGCACACTAACACACATGGACAGTAGAGTTGTTTGGCAGTTTGCGTTGGTATTCGTATATCCTGTTACAGGAAATGACTGTCATGTTGTCATATTTTTCAACATTTCTCACTGAAATCCATTCAAAACTGACAAAGCTAACAACAACAAAATGGAAACACCTAAGTTTTCAGTTAGTCAAAATTTGACCTAACTCAATAAGTTAATCATATAATATAAGAGCGGTTATGTTGATGGTTATACTAAAAGTAGTCTGTTTATATCAAACTGACAGGGAATCATGTCATTGGTATAATATCTTTAATACTATCGATTGTCGAGTTAAATTTAAGTTTTTAACTGTATTGTTAATGAACACTTTTAATATTATTTGTAAATATTAAAAATGAACGAAAACAATATAAAATTATATTTAAATAAATAATAAATAAAAGTTTTTGAATGTTGAATGTTTTTTATTTCCATTATTTTAAACATTAACCGAGAATTCCATTCACAGAAAAAGCGGACAACTTATGTCTTTCGTTTGACTGTATTTTAAAGCAGGACCCTTTTTTGAATAGTCCTTTTAATACCAAAAAATATTCCTTTATTTGTTCACACATCAAAGGGTATCAAGAGCTAATTTCTATTTCGTTTTCGTGCAAATTTGTTAATCATCTTTTCCTTTTTAATGTTTTACTTAAATATAACGCCTCGAAGTGTGCAATTAAATTCTTGAGCTGATTTTATGATAATTGCTCATTAAACACTAAGCAAACGAAACTGAAAACATTTAAAAAAAAAAATGAAAAAAAAAAAGAACGTCTGCTCAACAAAAAAACATCTATGCAATTATCTTTCGAGGTCGCAAATTAACGTAAAATTCCGGAGTATAAACAACATAAAAGGCATTAGGAAAGGTCATGAGAAGGCAAGAGCAGGAAAAGAGAGTATACATGTAGGAACATGTAGGAACGAAAAAGATTCAAATACAGATTCAGATTCAGATGGCAGTGAGTGCTGCGTGAGTTTATCCAGGCTGCATAATTTATGTGGGCGTGTAGCAAACGTCTGTCTGTCCGTCTGTCTCTCTGTCAGTGTCGTTGGAACATGCCAGCAATTTTACATCATTAAATGCCAAATGCATCATTTAATTTGAAATTATAAAAGAAAACATAAAACATAAAACGACTGATAGAGCATGCCCAAAGAACAGTTCCCTGGCACAGAACACAAACACAAAAGCTATTATTTATGTGGCAATGGAGAGGGAGGGGGTAAACAGAACGAGACAGAGAGGGTGGGGGGATAGTCTGTAGTCAGGTCGCATTATGGCAACTGCCAAGCGAAATTCATAGTCGGTCTGTGTTGTCCTTGATAATAATAAAAACCAAAGTTTTTACGCTGAGACTCCAGACTCCAAACTCCAACATCATATTCTCATATCTTGTTCCTCATTCTCTGGTTGCATTTTTATGAAATACGAGTTTATTTTTTTGCGCTCCTAAGCCGGGGATTGTGGCAACAACGGCAGCAGCAACTCACCTGTAAAGAGAAAATGTAGCAGAAAACAAACATTAAAATAGGCAGTTAAGTATATTTGATTAAGGTTTTATGTCTGGCTCATTGTCTGACTAGCGACTTGGTCCAGGATGTGGCAATTAACGTAATATAAATAATTGAAACTGTTTGCTTCCCTTTCCCCCTGCCTCTGTCTCTGCCTCTGTATCTGTATCTGCTTCTGCCTTTCCCTGCCCGCCTCTTCGAGCCAACAACAGTTTGCACGCATCTGTGGCACTTTAATCCATAAGATGACTACAAATTGTTGCTGTTCGAAAAAAGAAAACAACTAACTTTAAAGCCGCACATTTGCTAACTCGTGTACAGTGCTGGGCGTTAAAGTGTATACAGCGAGTCTTAGATGAATAATTTATATATTTATCAAGCATGAAAACCAAACATAAATTGTAAAAAATTAATAAAGTGGATTTAAAGTTGATTTAATACTTTATAGCTTAAACTGCTTTTATAAGAGATATATTGATTGTTTCAAAGAAAGCAAAAACAAAAAAAAAGTTTACGTTTTATCAATAATTATTGATATTAACGATAATGCTCCTAGACAAAATAATTAAATTAATGTTTAATAGTCAACTTAAAATAGTTAGCCAACTTATATAAAACTAGTCGGCGGTGCTACAGTCGAGCGGTACTCGACTGTCGGAGACCCCGTACTTATTATAAAGATATCTCAAACAACAAAAAGATTTTCATACTAAGACTTAATTTGGACTGATCGTTCCTATGGCAACTATATGATATAGTAATCCGATTTCAATCAAATTTGGTCTGTATGTATAGAACCATTCCAAATGCATAATCTGTCAGTTTGGTGAAGATATCTCAAACAACAAAAAGATTTTCATACTAAGACTTTATTTGGACTGATCGTTCCTATGGCAGCTATATGATATAGTAATTTGATTTCCATCAAATTTGGTCAGAATGTATGAGACCATCTTTTGTGAATATTCTGTCAGTTTGGTTGAAATATCTCAAACAGCAAAAAAGTTTTCCATACTAAGACTTGATTTTCAACTGATCGTTCCTATGGGAGCTATATGATATAGTAATCCGATTTCAATCAAATTTGGTCAGAATGTATGGGACCATCTTTTATGCATATTCTGTCAGTTTGGTTGAAATATCTCAAACAGCAAAAAAGTTTTCCATACTAAGACTTGATTTTCAACTGATTGTTCCTATGGGAGCTATATGATATAGTAGTTCGATTCCAACCAAATTTGGTTAGTATGTATGAGACCATCTTTTATGCAAATTCTGTCAGCCTGGTTGAAATATCTCAAACAACAAAAAAGATTTTCATACTAAGACTTGATTTTCGACTGATTGTTCCTATGGCAGCTATATGATATAGTGGTCCGATCCAAAATCTAAAACAAACTCGATATGCTCTTAATATAGACGAGCCTACATACCAAGTTTGAAGTCTCTAGCTCTTATAGTCTCTGAGATCTAGGCGCTCTTACAGACGGACAGACGGACAGACAGACAGACGGACAGACGGACAGACGGACATGGCTATTTCAACTCGGCTGTTGATGCTGATCAAGAATATATATACTTTATGGGGTCTGCCACGCCTCCTTCTGCCTGTTACGCACATTTTTTTTTATGACAAAGTTAATAGACCCCTTTACTTTTTTAAAGTACGGGGTCTAAAAAAAAGTTTTATATTTTGAACAATGTTTAAAAATACATTTATTGATGCATTTAAGATAAATTATAAATCTGAATACATCAACATCAATAATTATTTTAATCTTTAACTTTAGCAAACCTATCGATTATATTACATATTTATTTGTATATAAACTTAATTTAAGTTTCTTTAAAAGTCGACACATTTTTTTGTGCTCGACTGTATGTTTGTGTGTTGAACAATGATGCTCTTTAATGGCCCACGCAAAATGGTCGCATTTTTGTGCAAATTTCAAGACAACAAACGATGACACTTAAGTGTAAAAAAAGGCAGCAGCAACAACAACAACAAGCTGCAACTTTCTGTTTTACATTTCTTAATGGCATTTTATCAAATGCAATTAATCGTAATTGCTCGTTTACCCACACACAGAGAAAAAACAACACATATAAAAATCTGGGAAAAAAAAGATGTAAAATAAACACACACACACACATGTAGAGTACATCAAATGAGCAATGTGAGTGCTACTCACATTAACGCCTGTTTCAAGCTGCTTTCCGTTCTAGTCCATCCCCCCCGCTCACCTTCCCGCTGATCCACACAGCGGAACCTGAATAAGTTGCCTCTCGACGGGCACATTAACATTTTAGAATTTTTCGTACAAAGCAACGTGACAAATGTGTTGGTAAAAAAAAGAAAGAAATGTACAAAATTACACTTAAATGGTAGAAAGGAAAAAGAGAAACATAAAAATAAAATGTATAGCGCCCACAAAGCACAACTCAGAACTCATATCTAAATAGGGAATGGGAAACATGAAGGGAACATCAGACAAACATACATCAAATTACACCATGGAAAGTAAAAATTGTTGCATCCATCGCACACTTAACTCTGTCCCTGCCTGTGAGTGTGTGTGTGTGTGTGTGTGCCTTATGAGGTCAATTACCTGTCATTTGCATGACTGACAGGCAAACTGGGAAAAGGGATGGGGCAAGTGACGGGGGGCGACGGAAAGGGCGCAGGTGGATTTACCGCTTGCATAGGTGTCAGTTACCAGGGGTTCTCTTTGATTGCCTGTCGTTGCATAAATCGCAACCAGCACTGAACCTTAAACGAAGGTCATCAACGTCAACTTCATTTAGACTTTTTCAACATTTTACCTTTTTATTTTTAAGCTATTTATTTTACCTGTCAAGCAGTATTTTTTATGTGCTGGTCAGGCAATGAACTCGATTAATTAGGGCCTTTGACATGTGTTAGTTTTTAGTTTCCTTCTTTTTTTTTTGCTTTCTTCTCTTCTTTAATTCATCCGAACTTCAGCGGAAATGTCAAGTTGATAGCACTTTTATATTCGATTAGCTGTTTGCATTTTTTTCTTTACACCGGAAAGTGAAATATTGAAATGTCAGCAAATTGCTTGACTGGTAAATTGATCAATCTCAATAACCAATTTTAAAAGCTTAAACTAAATTAAACTGGCTTTCAGCAGAAATATTTAATTCATCTCAAGCTGTAACAAAGTCTGTTGCAATTATTTCAATTGTTATTCAGTCTAGAAACTAAGTTGAAGACAGCTTAAAAATAGCTACGTGCTGGTTAACAATAGATTCAACTGCTTTGTGCGATTAAACACACTTGCTTTAATGTCACACACACTCATAAATACTTAAATAAATCAACTAAATTAAGAGCTGGTTTAGTCATTGTTGGTACAAGTCGTTTGTTTATCTCAAAATTAGTAAATTGAAAGTACGTGACAGCAGTTAAACAAAGGAATATCTCAAAGATTTTACAATAAGCCAACTCGTATCTTATCATTTACAAGCTTAACAGAATGTGCACTGTGTACACATGAAATATATATAGGGGATTCACTTTTCAGCTGCAAGTTCAGTTATTTTACTTTACCTTAAAGCGTATATGTATCTTTGGAATGTGTCTTCATCTACATTCTGAAAACTTTACAAAGACTTCAAAGATACAACGCGTCAACAAGTTGTTTGGACCTTGTCAATTACAATTTATTAGATACTTTGACATGTTGAAAGGCATTGTCAGCCCCTCACTTTAGATGTCAATTTGGTCATTTATCTCAAAAAAATTCTTTTCCATTTTTGCATTTTTATTAATTTCATTAAATTTGCAAGTATTTTTCAAAACATTTCTATAGAAACTAGAAAATTACAAAACGTAATTCTGTATTTTATTAGATAGATATTTAAGAACTTAAAATTTAACTAGTAAAATATTCTCAAAATTTTTGTATCCCTACTATGCAATATAATTGAATGGAAACATAATAAAAAGTAATTTTACATTTTTGAAATCAATCTAATAAAGCATTCCCAAATTTGCAGATTAAATATTATTTATTTGATAATAGAAGTAAGTTAAGAAGAGTTAATTCAAACTTTGATACACATCCCGAATCATTCTTAAATTCTCATTTACTTAGAAAGAATTTTAATTTATACATTCATCATAATAAAATATGCCAAATGTCTATATGTTTCACCTTATATTTCATTACTACAGAAGACCATATCAACTTCCCTAGCACCAGTGCAGAGCATGGAGAATATCAAAATGAAATGGGCAAAACCCCAAAAGTAATAAAAAGCCGAGCTACACACACATACACTCGAACGTGAAGATACATAGCAAAACAAAAGCAACAGAGCCACAGCAATAAAACCAAATAGAAGCAGCTGCAAAAAAAAGAAGAAACAACAAAACAAATAAACAAAAGCCCAAAAATGAAAAGCAAAAAGAAATGCAATACAAACAGCGACAGACAGCGAAGAATGCAAAATTAACTTTTGAGAAAAGCGAATAGAATCGCCCCGGAACTGCTACTCTGGAACTGTGAGAGTTGAGTGGACTGGTCCGACTATTTTGGGAAGCTGCACGTAGATATCTCTACACCCAACACCCCATCCCACCCCACACACCGTTCCAGCTCGGCCAGCATATCCAATCCAACTCCAACAGAAGTCAAGTGGTTGCGGGGGATTCACTGCTGGACGCCTGGCACATTAACATGTCGAGCAGGTTGCCGGATTGCTCAGTTGCTGGGTTGGGTATGCATGCGATGCTCACATACCGGAAGTTAAGTGCACCAGTTGTCCGCTGTACAGTGGTTAAAGGCTTATATAAATTGAGTTAAAACTGTGAATGTTCCCTTGTTGGTACACATCTCGGTAGAAGACTTGCAACATATTTTACTTTGAATTGATCTGACAAATATTTATTTATATTTATCATTAGGCTATTTAATATTTCTGCTCAAGTCATATCATCTAAATTAAAAAACTTAAGAAAAATAAAAAAAAAGTTTTTTATCTTCAAATTGAAAGTTTTCTACTTTTATTTTTCATAATAAACGCATTGCTTTATTTTATAAAAGAATAAATATCAAAAAGAACATTTTTAGGAAACTGATGATACAATCATTATGTATTTGGTATCAAATATCATAATCATTAAAAACTTTTAACCAAATAATTTATAATCTAATCACTCTGGACGGCAGTCAACGGTAATGACGTTAGCAGACCACAAAAATAGCAGTGAATCATTCAACCTGTAAAGTTGTTTTATCTGATGCTTATAATCGAAATATATTTAACGAGATAAAACTTACAGTCGTCACATAAGATAAATGCTTTTTTGTAATAAATTCTATAGCCCTTAAGAAATTAAATAAATATACAGTTGCTTTTATAAAACTTTGTTATTACTCTAATTTTTCTTCTTTTTTTGCAGTGATAACGTTTTACAAAACCCAAGTATTCATACTCACTGTAAAGTTTTCAGATTTCTGATGGGGTTTACAAGACGGGAGGGCCCTGAGCGTTCGCGTTTTGTCCTGCTCGCTAATGCACACGCACAATGTACAATTCACAAAGCACGTGCACGGAGCACAATGCGGAATGCAGTTGAAATCGGGATTGCCATTGCAGTTGCAGTAAATGAAATGCGGCATTGCCTTTTGGAAGACGTCGCCATTTTGTGCGTGCCACAGCAGGACGCATGTGCCGGGCAGCAGAGGTCCGGTTATGGCCACGTAGCGCCCATTCCGCATATGGCAATCAGCAGCAGGTCCCAAAAGCATTAACAACAACTATAACAACAACGGCGTTAACTAGCACACACATGCATGCCAAAGCCATTGGAGTCAACTTAAGTCGAGCCGAGTTGTGCCAAGAGTGAGGGAAAGGGAGTTTTAGAGGGGGGCAAAGGGGCAGCTCGACCGCTACACGTCCTGTTCCTGGTCCCTGTAGCTTCGATGGTTCTATGTGAAGTTCCCCCTGCTGTTACCTCTGGCAACTAACTGACATTTGTGGCGCGCACCTTTAATTACCGGGTTGATGCAGCATTCGGTTTAATGGTCAGTTCCACGAGAGAGATTGTTCCACTTTCAACTATATGAATAAAAATGGCATTTTGTCAGCGCATAAATGGATCATTTCCCTCGGATTAATTGCATAATTATGTCGATATTGGCTTTCCACACGGAATAACTTTAAAATCAGTTTCAAACTTCATTAATTTTCACCAACTCCGTCAATTAATGAAAAGGTTGGCGAATTTTAATTGACAGTTTAACAATTCGTTAATATAGCTGACTTTCTTTCAATTATCCGCTTTTGAGAGTATCTTTAATTATTTCAACGATGATTTAAATCCAATATTATATGTTTGAAAGTATTAAATTTAAATTTAGGCTCGTTGAATTTTTAACCGTAAAATATAATTTTAAGCTTGTACGTATTGATGAATAAAGAAATGAAAAAAAAAACATTATGCGAATTCCCATAACCAAAATCTTCATATGTTACATTCGATTCTTAACCAGACTTTAATATTTCTTCAAATGAATACTTAAATTAAGAATATTTATGATGACAGATTATCGTTCTAAACTTTCTAGTTAATACGGTAGATTGTTTGATTTTTCTATATATTTAAAGCAAGTAGTTTAAATGTTGGTTCTTTTTTAGTCTTTACATTATAATATTAGTTTCCAAGACTACACTGGTAAATCCATTTGTGCTACGTTGCCAAGTGTTGGACATTGTCCGGGCTAAGTTTTTGACTCTCACTCTCTCTCTCACACACACATACACACACACAATAATTTACTTGGCTGTGCAGCTGGTGGCACAGGAAGCAAAGGAAGTTACGCCCCTCGCACACGTTGAATTATGAAAATTATAAACAAATTAGCCACACCGTCAGGATTATATGGTGTGGCTTTGTTGGTGTTGCATAAATTAGCGCCGCTCAAGTCGTCAAGTGCGCCCACAGTTTGCACCACAATGAAACACCACACCATACCACTTCACCCCATTTCCTCCCCTCCCTATCCCCAGATACGTTGTAATCTGTGCTAAATCTGCTTGTAATATGTTTAAAATAATTGGGGCAATGGGTATTAGCGGTGCCAGCAATGCGTAATAATAGTGCTTATTAGGGTTAGCTAACAGTACAAGTTACTTGACGGTTGGGTGGTTTTCTAGGGTAAGACAAGGATTTTGATCCACCCATTTGTGACTGGACTATGGATTAGCATAACAAATGTACAATAAATAATAAAATATTTAATTTAAATATGACTGTTGAAAATTTAAAAAAGTAAATAAATAAATTAGGAGTTAGATTTGCACTATTTATTCAGATTAGTTTCTTCGTATCAATTTATGAATAAAACTTAATTCAGCTAAAAATCGTGAAAATACAAGCATTAAATACACAACTTTATATAAATTTATATTGATTATTGGTCAAATTAATTTATTTACTTGGTTTAAAGGAGTACTCTAAATGTATCTTATTTAAGAAGACGGGTTCGAAAACGTCAATTCATATTGTTCATAGTATCGATAGTGCATTCATCCTTGTTAAAGTAGTGTGAATTATGACTTCAATCGATAAATAAATATTTTACTATTTGCCCACATCTAATATTCAAAAATCAATATTTAAACGTTAAACCCTTTTTCATATTTAACTAAGTAAAACACAACCCTATCGAAACATCTAAAAGTTCCTGAACATTTGAGATTCATTTGGCATTCAACAAATGTGCCTAGAATTTGTGATATATTTCAACAGCTTTAAGTGGCATGCAAACTAAATCCAAGTCATGAATTTATGAATTTTATGCGTGTTTATCAGTAAAACATGCCGCTGGGTTCTGTCCGAGCTACAACAACAGCAATGGCAACGCTAAATAACGGTGCCTAAGGCCAAGAAACGACAAGGACAACAATAACAAATGTGCGTAGAGCATAGGAGCGTGTAGGCAGACTAAATCCCAAAGCGTAGCCAAAACACAAGAGCGCAAAGCTCACATCACGCATAGAGTATAGAGTGGGAGAGTGAGAATGGAAGAGTGAGAGCGTGAGCGTAAGCGTAAGATAACGACGAGTACGCAACAATGCGTGTGTTGTGTGTATGTGTGTGTGTGTGTGTGTGTTGGTGGATTGAAGCTCAAAAACGAACGAACACAAACTAAACGAAACGAGGCGTGAAAATCACAAACAAATCATAAAAAGCGCAACAAGAAACAGAAGCATAAAGGATAGAAACACTAAAGAACAAGGTACGGGGCAAAGTAGGAAAGAGAACACACAGATACACACATATGTATATATGAGTACATATGCAAATCAAGCGAAACAAAAGCATTTGGTGAGCAAGAGATGTCCACCATTTGGGGAGCAGGGGTGACAAGAAATGATTCATGGTCGTGTTTATCAACAAACACGTTTCATGAGTTGCCTCAGCTGCTGCTCAGCCGCCGCCGAGGAAGCCAAAATGGGAGTCATGCGAGAAGTGCCAAAGCCAAGTCCCCACAAATTTCACAATACATATAGAATATACATACAGTTGCGGTCAAAAAAATAGTAGTGCGTGCAATGAATTTACAAAAACTTAAAATTTAATGACTTTTCATTTATCCAAATTTTTTATATAATTTTTTTAAGATACGTTAATATATTGTAAATCCATCTGAGAAATCAAAGATAGTGAACAGTTATTATTTTTCGACTTAGGAATTTTTTTCATGCAATAGCCTGAAAAATGGGCGGTCAAAATAATAGTAGTGATGAACATATTCAAATATTTTAATGATGTAAACGATCCAAAACCACTTTTTTTTTATTTAAAAGGTTAGATATGTGAAATGCAATTAATAATAAACAAATTTAATAATTTGTTGTGAAGCCTTTATCTTGAATTACCGCCTTACAACGACGGATCATGGCTTTTACATCGTTCTGTCTGTATTGAGCTCCAGGCGCTCCTAGCGATCTTCCAAAGATGATTATTATTTATTGGTTGATGCTTGGCAATATCCTTCTTCATATCGGACCACAAATTTTCAATGGGAGTCAGATCGGGGGACCGTGGTGACCACTCCACTACATTAACTTTTTTCTATGCGAATCATTCTTTCGAAGATTTGCTGATATGCTTTGGGTCTATGTCCTGTTGGAACCTCCAAATTATCGGCATATCATTTAAAAAATACGGTAGCATAGTGTCCTGCAGAATTTTCACATGTTCGTGCGTTTCCATTATGGTTATGATCCAATATATGGGTTGGACCCAGTAATATGAAAATGCGCCCAGATTATTATTCTCATACCACAAGTTTTGATGGTCCTGCAGGTGAATCTGGGCTGATATTCGGACTTTAACGGATTCCTTACATGTTGTCGAGATCCTCGACCAGCAAAAAAAAATATTTTGGACACATCCGACCACTAGAGGTTTCTTTATTTCTCTAGGGTCAATTCGGATGATCCTTAGCAAATCGAAATCGCTTTTGGGCAGGTATTTTTTTTAATAACGGAATTTTTCACGGGCTTCTTTCTGCCAGATTATTATTTTGCAAACATCTAAGAATGTTTTACACACTTTGGTCCATACCAAAGTTCTTTTTTATAAGTGCTGCAGGAGCAAAATGGTCGCGTTTCAAAAACCTCACTACTTTTGTCACTAGTCTTTTGGACATGGATCGAGGTCTTCCACATTTATTCTATTTTGGCGACTACTTAATAGCGTTTTTGATTATGGTTGGCAATCATCTAATCAAATTTGTCCACTTCCTTAAACGTTATCCTTTTAGAAATAAATTTTTTATAGGAGCACGCTTTTCTGGAGTGCAATGCTTGCCACGCCCCATTGTAACAACTCTAAGCAAAATATTTTTTATACAATTTATAGAAAATTATCAAATTACAATTATAAATATCAAATCAAGTGCCTTTCCTTCTTAATATCCTTTTTTTCCACTTTTAATGCATTCACTACTATTATTTTGACCGCCCATTTTTCAGACTATTACAAGAAAAAAATTGCTAAGTCGAAAAATAATAACTGTTCACTATCTTTGATTTCTCAGATGGATTTACAATATAATAACGTATCTTAGAAAAATTAAATAAAAAATTTGGATAAATTAAAAGTCTTTAAATTTTAAGCTTTTGTAAGTTCATTGCAGGCACTACTATTTTTTTGACCGCAGCTGTATGTACATACACATGTATTTATGTACATGTGCTCGCATGAAGTTCTCGAGTGGGACTTGACTTTATGTCCGGCAAGTGCAATGGAACTTGACACATGTTTCAAATGCCATTTCGTTATACTATACATATGCATACATATCATGCATTTGCCTATGCTTCACTCACACATATGTTCACACATACATTTGCGTATATATGCATGTATGTATATCCACAAATATATAGCAGGCGCTAATCAAATGCAGCTGACGATGTAGCAACTCATGCAACGCTCCTTCTGTTGTTTCAGTTCGTCGTTGTCGTCATTTGTTGGGCGTGTTTAGAGTGGACCTGTTTTTAACTGGCACTTTCAGATGTCATCATTGGATAAAATTTAATATTTTTATCTTTTGGGAAAAACTTTGAATAAAACATAAGTAATTATATTATTGTAAACTTGTAAATTGTAATTGTAATTTTAATTTGCTCAGATTATGCTTTGAATTTACTTTTACTTGATTCCTATAAACTCTACAGATACAAACATGAAAATATCTAAATATTTAATAATTATATTAATTAGAATTATCGATATTTTCCAGATAGCTTTTTTTTTGTGTAAAACATGATTTAAAAGTATACAAATTATTTACGACTGCCATCAATTTTAAACTGTAAAGATGGTTTTTCTAGCTGATTTTAAAATGTAAATTTTTCAGAAAACATTTATCATTTGTAAGCATTTTTTATTTAGTTTCAAGAATTGCTTTAAAATTTAGTCTATCTTCTATCATCACTTATTTTTACAAACTGAGTATCTACAAGGTACAACATATATTGTAAATGACAAAATGCTTTCAAGTTCATTTGTGCATGTTGAGTAAGCCGTTTAGAGGACAAATGGTTCACCCTGCGCTTATTTCACACTCGCTGTTGGCCTCCTCAGTGTTTATGAGTCATTTGGGCAAAGTTGCAACAACGGCACAAACTGGTTTAGTTCTACAAAATGCAAACAGCGTCATTGAGTCGCAGCTGTGGATTCGTGTGAGGCTGTTGGAAGTCATTTTTGGCTAAGGGAGAGCAAGTTTTAAGAAATTTATATGAATTTAATATGCAATTGCATCAATCTCAATTATATAGAGCCTGAGGGTGCCCAGTTCCCAAGTGCCTTCCTGATATGGTGTGTGACATGCAATATTAATAATGGTTTTTATTTAGGTAATTGCTTTGAACCAAAGCATAAAGCCATTTCAGTTGAGGCAGGTGAAAACTTGACTCTTATGCAGTTGTTGGCAATTTGCATCCTAAACTCGTACACAGATTGCCATCACTTAACAAAAAAACTTTACATTTACGAGCAAGTCAAAGTTCAATAGCCACACTGTCTGCAAGTCAAGCTGAAGGACAAGTTTGGGTCAATTCGTAAGAGATAACAAAAATAAAAAGAAGAAGGAGCAGAAGCAGAAGCAGAAGAAAATAACAAACTGAAAATGCAGATAAGAAATTGAGGAAAAGTGCCAGCATAAAACGTGTCTGTTTTTGTGTGGGCGACCATTGATTGGTTGCGATACTTATCAACTGGACTGCAGCTTCAGAAATTCATCAATTAATCGGACAGAGCAGACGTAAAGAGAACAGAGAGGCTCAATGGCTCTGAGTTGAGTTGATTGGAAGATTGAACAACGTCAAAGACAAGAAAAATCAATTTAAATGATTACAAATTGAAGGAGACAAATAGTCAGCAGCTGCAGCTGTAGGCAGATAAAGACAACGACACAGCAGGGGACAAAGTCATAAAACGACTTGCAGATGCTCGAAGATGTACACTGAGAAGAATAACTTACTTGATTTAGACAAAATCAATAAAAATTGTAATTGATTCAATATATATTTCATAGAAATTATATTAAAAAAAAATATTATTTAAATATGTATATTGATTGCAGTTAAGTAATCACTGATTTTCTACCAGTGTAATTGCTTTAAGTTACACTGTAAATAACTCAGAAATCCGCATATCGAATCCCAACAGAATACATAAACAAATTTTAATTTTTTTCCTGTACGTTTACTCAAAAAAGAAATCATCCCCACCCATTGGCATATTTCAATCGTCGCGGTGACTGACTCAACTCGCTCGACACTCGTTTCATCTTTATTTCATGTTTCCGACTTCATTTCGCCCTTTTTCCAATTTCAATTGTTGTCACAACTGGCAGCAAACGATTCGTACTCGTTCGACTGTCTCTTGTCGACAAAAATAACAAAGCGAAGAAGATCCAGCAAAATTCCGAATACAACAAAAAAAAAAGAAAAAGGAATGAAGAAAAATCCTTGACTCCTACAACTGACACTTTGAGTATTTTCACCACTCTCCCATACCCCAAAAATACCAACAAAAACAACATCAGCAACACTTTTGCAACTACAAAGACGTTGAGAAATTCACTGCGATGCGCTACAATACTTTTTTTCGAGTCCCTCTCATTTATTTTGCCGCTGTTTCTCTTGCCTTTTCTTGGTCTATTGGAATTCTCAACAATTTTCAGCAATATGGCCCTTAGTATTGGTTTATACTCTAGTTTTAATGTTTTAAGATAATAACTGAAAAAAAAATCCATTACATAGCTATAATAAAAATCTACGTATCTTATACATTTTGCGATACTAAGACTCAACATATTTTATCTTACATAGTTTTTATAAAAAAGATACATACACATTTTAACAATTATATATATTGCTAATATTTTTACAGCTTGATACAACAAAATTTCATTAGATTTTCAAAGGAAATATGTTATTATTAAACTAGTAAGCCATTTTTAAGGGCAACCAAAACATCGGTGTACCTCTCACTTTTCTCACTGCATATTCCATCTGTACCTCTGAATAAACAATTGGGGTGTCCTGAATAATAGATTTTTAGCTTTTGATTGTATTTGGCGCCAACATTTTGCGCTTCTCGTTGCAGCTTAAAAAAGGAAAAGAAAAAGGCTACCGGCAAATAAAACAATTTCATGAGTTGGCGACAAAAATTTAATTGTATGAATACGAAACCCAAATTGAAATTGCCAAAGCATTAACGTGACTTTCGTGTGTATTTTTATTTGGCTTTTTCCCAATTTTTATGGGCATTTTCAGGACAAATTGAAACTGCCGTTCGAAAAGCCAGTGGCAATAAAATTGCTTAAAATTAGCAAAGAGGGTAAAAGTTGAAATTGCTATAAAAATTTGATAATGTTAAAAGATAGGTGTGCATAGGATGATCTTTAAATTGTTGAATCATTGGAAATCAATAGAAGAATTTGAATTGATATACTAAAGACCCTACTACACGAAAAAAAGGCAAAAGTTCTGTCTATATGTACAAGCTAAAATGCTATAGAACCAATGACTTTGCACCATATATTTGTATTATCTCAAAAGACCCTGGGTAATTTATATATTAGGGTAGCTAAACTCCACAATTAGGGTAGAAAAAATGTAATTATGTTGCTTTCACGAGATCTTATATTCACCAGAAAGCGAGGGTAGTTTTGGTGTACACTGCCTCGAAGCATTATCATACAAGCTGCGACTATGTTCATTACAATCAGTAGCCATTCCTCCAAAAACACGCACAAAAAAGTACGCACGCAAAACTTAAGTACGCAACTTAATTAGTTAAGCAATTTCCAGAGAAAGAATATTGTTGCCTAAATATAAATAATTATTTAGAGAAAGGAGACAGAGAAAATATGGCTTAAAATTGGGAAAACTTAGTAAGAGTTAGTGTTGATCTAAATGAATTTAAACTAAGGTAAGAAATATTGGTTCCACGTTTACAATTGCTCTTCAAAGATTCGTTAGAGCTGAATGCACTTTTGTTGATAAACACAAAATGACCTAATAATGAAAAGGTCAAAAGCTTTACAAGTTGTACAAACAACAACAGCTGATAAGTCGTTGAATTTAAAACCGCACGAGATTTCTATATACGTTTCACAATCAGAATCACTCATTTTAAAATGTAATTAGTTGTGAGACGGGTCGAATTGTTCGGAAAATAAAATGAAAATAATAATATTTAAATTTGCAATACTATTGATGGTTTTACAAGTTAAAAGCTCGGTTAGTGACTCCATTTAATTTTGAATTGAATTTGAATTAATTAGTATGTATATTCAGTGCACCGCAGGCTCTAAGGAAAAGGACTCACTATGCGGAACTTATTGCTATCAAGTTGTGAAACCGCTTCTACAATTTGCAGACTCTGTCAAATCCAATACTAAACAGTTTACAGAGTTGCAGGATAAAATTAAGCAACAAGCGGCGATAATATCGAACTTAAGTGATCGAATCGAATTAAGTGAGTCGTACAAAAGCCTAACACAACAGCAAGAAAAAATAATTCTTCAAAATGATGGTCAAATAAAAAACCTACAATCCGAAGTCAATGATTTGCAATCCAAAGTTAAATTAAAAGAAAAAGTAATAAATGATTTAAAATCAGAATTTAATGAAAAAGAGTCTCAATTTGAAAAGAAAATCAAACAACTTGAAGATAAGGTCACAGCATATCAACAGACTTCTAGTTGCTTTGGTAAATTAACCGAACTTCATACGATTGAGGTTCCCAGTACGAAGACACAAACATTCACAGTGCCGTGTGACTCGAACTTGGCGGGTTCAGGATGGACTGTTATACAGCGAAGAATGGATGGCAGTGTCAACTTTAATCGCACTTGGTCAGAGTATAAGGAAGGTTTCGGAAATTTACGTGGAGAGTTTTTCATTGGACTTGAGAAGCTGCATTTACTGACACAATCGCAACCTCATGAATTGTATATCTCTGTAACGGACTTTGCTAATGAAACACGCTATGCAAGATACAGCAACTTTGCCATTGGCAGCGAGGAAAAATTCTATGTGTTGGAAGTACTTGGATTGTATTCGGGAAACGCTGGTGATTCAATGGGTTTTCATAAACATAAACCATTTTCAACACCAGATAGAGATCATGATAATTATCATACAAATTGCGCTGAATATTTTGGATCCGGCTGGTGGTTTAGCAAATGCTATAATTGGTAAATAACGAATACATCAGTTTAAATAAAATTAATCTATTTTATATATTTTCAGTAACCTGAATGGACAATACGTATATGAAGATACTGATAAGGATGTTCATAGCATTGAATGGAGAGATTGGAAAAAGCGACCTATGAAATTTGCTCAAATGATGATTAAACCAAAGTCATATTAGGCAAAAATAAAATGAATAACTAAAAAAGTATATATTTATAAAAATAAAATTCCTTTTATTTTTTTTACAATTCCCAGTTTCTGTTGGATTAAAATGGCTTAAAATTCCTCAAAGAAGATCAAAAATAAATATTTTAAATTAAAATATAAAACTTGGTTCTATCTGAATTAATTTCAGATTAATGAACTGGAACTGAACATTCTTAGTCTTTATTCCCAATTCCAAGTTTTCACGATTCCATCAGAGCATGATTTTCCTTATTATACGTGTCTGTTGTTTTATCTTTTTGTATTGATTCGGTCCGTTAAGGTTTTGATGCACGTTGCACCATGTTGCATGGTGTTTAAAGCCCCGGATTATTAATTGTTAAATCTTTATTATATTTTAAAATTATAATTTTTTTTATGAACAAAAATATTCACACAAATTTTGCAAAAATTAATTTTAAAATCCATTTTTGATAATATAAATTAGATTCAATTTAATAAAATCATTAATTTTTGTATTAAAATAATATATTTTTTATTAATCTAATATATTATTTAAATAATATATTTTATTCAAAGTAAATTGATTGACTGGACGATACAATATAATAATAAGGATATGCCTGCTAATCAAAGGAAGAGACTAATTCTTCTTAGTTCTTAATCTTTTCATGCGAGAGTCGGGTTGCATCAAATCTAGCATAACTCAAACTATACACAATTTTTCTTTTTAGAAGCAAAGAGAAAAAAACTGAGAATAGAAAATAGCAAACAAATAGTCCCCATTAGAAAAAAAAAAGCTAGCAACAAAAGAGTGCAATAAAGAGCCAATAGTAAAGACCGTAAAAACGTCCAATAAAAGTCCATATAAGTAAAAAGGGCTTAACAAGCAAAGGCAGGGATAGAGACAAAGGCAGAAAAAGAGACAAAGGCAGAACTAGAGAGAGACTGATAACGTTATGAAGTGTAATCAATGCCAAATGCCCAACAGACATTCAATGAAAGCCCTTTGGACTGAGATCAGCAGGAAAAAGTGAGATTCATGTGAATTGCAAGAAGGATTTAAGGAAAAAGCTGCACAAGGACACACTTGCATAAAGTTGATTAAATCCCATTTAGTAATACAAAAAGTAACTCATATATAACGAGAGATACAACTGACGTTAGTTAATCCCTGGCCCTAGACAATGCCAAACAGAGAGAAAGAACGAGAGAGAGGAAAGAAGCACAGAGTCTCAGACACTTTCAAGGATATTAAAAGCAAGTTATCAGCAAACAAAATGCATGCAGCTCTGCAGCAATGTCAGATCCCATAACCAATCCCATATAATTTGCAGTTCGCCGTTCTAGTCGCAGACAAAGTCGCGTCTCCGGCTAAAAGACAACAGGATATGAATATACCCAAAGGCTATCAGACAGCGTAAATGAGCGTGTATTGTAGAAAGAAATTGCTTCGCACAGCACACGAAGCACAAAAACAAACAGAACGTGGCTAAATGGCAGCTTGGTAGCCACCTTCTATAAACAGAGCCAAATCCATGATAGCCACTGTGTGTCTCTGCTTTGCCGCTGATACGGGCAAAATCTGTTTGGGCCCAAAGCCCCCAACACAGTCAGACGAACTTTTCCAAAACTGTTGCTGGCGTTTGGAGTTGGGATTTGTGTTGCATCATGATGACAACAACGATTAACACAATAATGATGATGATGTTTCTACGCTGCACAAACTCATCGGGGCTTCAGCATGACTGGAACTTTTCAAAATTTGCTTGAAAAACATTGTGTAAGCAGATAAAAATATTTATTAAGTCCATGTTGTACAACATCTAACGCATAGACTTTCCTTTATTTTTAGATTAACGATAGTACTATCGAATAAAGCAAGAAATCTTTACTTAAATATTCAAATAATTATTTTTCTAATTTGTGTTCTAAATGTTTTTTTATAGATTTAGTAAAAGTTGATTATTAAGACATAAATGTTTAAAGAAGTTTGACTTTTTCTTAAGATATAAGTTATTGCTTATCTATCTTTAAAATTATTGTATTAAAATTTTAATTTTGTGGAAAATTTCACAAATAAATTTCGATAGCCTTGCAGCTCTACTATAAAAACACAAAAATTAAATTCAATTATTAAATTATAATTATATAATTATTATTAAATACTGCCAATTTTATTAGACGTTAGTAAAATATGTCGATCAAACTTGTTTTTAATTCTGTTATATTAAATTTTCAATCAGGAACACATATATTAAATAATTGTATTTAATTAAAAAAGAATATGAACTAACCAACTACCCAAGGACTCGGCGTATAGAGTTAACACCTATTACCCTTAAGTTGGTGTGGTAACACCAACTTGTCCATAAATCGCATGGGCAATCGAGTAGCAATGACTTTCCATTATCAGTGGGCTGGGAAAGAGAGCAGCGACCATTTCTTCCGCTTTATATTACAAATCTACAGATGATGCGATTATGGGCGAGACACGAACAACAACAACAGCAAAGAGATGTGAATTCATGTGCCTTCGAGCGGGACAAACACTGAAATGTATATACACCATAAAACAGAGCGAAAAAAAAACAAAAAAAAAATCGAAAATAAAAAAGCAACTCAGACGATTGGTACTCGAGGGGTATGACCAGTTAATAGCATTGCCCGTCTACGCCCACGCAATCAGTAGAAGCATTTTTTACGTTTGCCAAAGATACAGTTTTTTTGCACCAAAGACAGGGAAAAAGAGTTATGCAGTTGGCCAACTTGTTGTGATGCTGCCAAAGGGCAACCGACAACTTTCATCAGAAGCGGAACATACATAGTCTAGGGTTTGAGATGGTAGGGTATAAGGTGAGATGAGAAAATATATGGTGAAAAATGAAATGGGAATGGTTCAATAAATTGCAGCGGTTCGCTGATTTGCCCACTTTTCGTCAAAATTATTCAAATGGAATGAAAGTGCTTCTTTAAGATCTTTATGTAACAGCAAACTAATTTTTGAACGAAAAAAAAAAAACTAAACTAAGATATATGGCAATCAGGAAAAAAAAATGAACTAAAGAGTATGTCAGTTTTAAAAATCAAATAATCAAATAATTTGTATTACAAAACAGATCTAATATTCGAGCGAAGAAATTTTTTACTATGTACTTGAGTTAATTTTAAATAGTTTTAAATATATATTCGGAGTAAATAAATATACGAAAAAGTTTTGAATTTGTAATATTAAAATGTGATAAAATACAATAAAAAGATATCCAGAAATTCATTACTCAGTTGCAAATACGCATTCCCTTTACGCTCTATCCACAATCACCGTAATAAACAAACGTGGGCAAATGCTGGCAATTTAACACAACTTTTTTGGGGCAATTCCCACACAGTTTTAAAGTTGAAGCCTCAGAAAACAAGTGGGCGGGAAAAGTTTGCCCATTTAACCAATTTTCAGCAGCAGCGCACAAAAACCATTACATTGACCGCAACGGGACAAGAACAACAAACAGTAGCAGCTGATGCTAGAGTTGAAGCTGCAGGCTGAATTGGAGGGCGGGAGGCTGCTGGAGGCGTGGCCAGTGGCAAGTGGCCTTTCCCGACCTTAAACCGGTTCAATGTCCAGCCAAAGCCACAGCCGCCACAACCGAAACGGGCCAAGTAAAAACTCATCAAACTATATTTTCAATAAATAATGACATAGCGGAGAGCGCGACTGAAGGACAGTTGGGCGGTGAGGGGAAATACTTTGCTTGTCTTTCGGCAACTGCCAACAACTTCATTGATTTTGTGCCATTGTGCTGGAAGTCTGCTACTCCAAGTTGGCGAAAAGTCGCGACATACAGGACATCGATACATAAATAAAGAGACACAAAACAATAAAGACAAATTATCTTTGGCACGCCGAAGAAATGATATCCTTGCAGATTATTGAAAATTTGTGTTATGTTTTATTCAAATTAAGGCCCGTTTTTCTCAAGTCCAGCTAAACTATATCTGGAAGATATTTTAAAATTTGACGTTACATTTTTGTACTCTATGTCAAAATACATTTTCGATAGATATCTGAGAACTCAACTAGATATTGAAAATATGGACTCAAGTAACTTCTTAAAACAATTTTTTTTATTTAAATTTTTTTTTTAAATTTATATGTTCTATCGACATATCGAATGGCAGCTATATGATATGGTAGCTCGATTGAAGCCTTATTTAATAAGGATGTTATACGACTGTACCAAGCACACTTTCTGGGGTGCCACAGAAATCTCTTTCACCTGAAAAATGACGTAAATTTCATACAAATGTACGTCAAATTCAAGTGAAAGAGATTTCTGTGGCACCCCAGTATGTAAGATTAATTAATACAGTCGAACTTCGCTAACTCGAACTTCCCTAACTTCAATTTTCTCTAACTCGAACAAAATCGAGTGGCAATAGCGTTTACTGAGCAAATTTCATACAATTCTGCTTCCCTAACTCGAACTTCCATAAGTCGAATTTCTCCATAACTCGAACAAAAATATTGGCCATGTAAGTCAAATTTTTCGGGGAAGTCCGTAATAAAGTTTAAATTTATTTTCGTTTCTGTTTATGCTTTTGTTACCGGCTCGTTTGGATATGTAATATTGATGTACATTAAAATATGGTGATGCAATATAATAGAATATTGCATAAAAAATTACTTAAGCTTGTGAAATTGTTTTAGGAACGATGTTCGTAATGTACTTCATGGTCAGCGCATCAGCTCAAGATTATTTACCATGGCACCAGCACGTGTATTAAAATGTTTATCTCTTTAAGAAATTTTTTAACTTATTTGTTAAGAAGTTCAAAAGTGTTTTCATTATATTAAAAACTGCAAAATTAATTATGTCATTTGAATCGGGAGCGTCTTCTGGATACAGCAAATGAACGACAAAACCTATTTTAAACTGGAATTTTTGTTGTTGAAAATAACAAGAAAAGGTTGGAATTTGAAATGTATTTATGAATAAATGAAATTGTAGTTTCATTTAAGAAACTAAAAAAAAAACTTCCCTAACTCGAAGTCTCCCTAACTCGAACTTTTTTCTCGGATAATGGTGATTCGAGCTAGGGAAGTTCGACTGTATATCTAAAGAAAGAAAAAACTTAAATTCTAAACGATAACATATGAAATGTCAAATGTCTGCATATGAGCAAATGATTAATGTATTCTTTGCATTACATATTTTGTGGCAAAATAATCTTACCCTCTGTTAGTGTATAATAGGGCAAAACATATACACACACAAGCCAAGGCAGCGTGCACCCATACTTATGGCTCCCACTGTTTATATGTGTAGGAGGTGCCACGCCCAGTTAGCGTTTGCATGTACGCCCTACCTCGCTTCCTGCCTTTTTACCGCTCGCTCTTCCTTCGTCCCTGATTCGTTTGAGGCCAGTTAGACGACAGACTGACAAGTCAACAACGCAAACTGCCTGAACTAGCGAGACTTACAGACGACTCAGACAATGGGCCTAAGAGCACAGTGGGACAAATCCAACAAAAAAATGTAGAACTATAAATGTTAAATGTTTGTAAATAATCTAAAATTTTACAAAAGTATTATAATAATCGAATAGTCGAGAATATAGTGAAAAAAACCTAGATTTTAGATTAAACAGCACACTTGAAAATTTCTAAGCGACTTTGGACTATAATTTTGCACTGCAATTCCACGGTGCAATAGCCAGTTTTTTCAACAATTTTTGTCAGTTCATACGTGTAATAAATTGCACTATGGGGAACACTCTCCGATCCCTTCGTCCGGTAAGTGCCGGCGTGTGAATGGGCCAAGAGTGCAGTAAAAACTGCACATGCGAGTTTTTCCGGCCAACATTTAGATGGTTTTCGGAATTTGGCTTGTTTATGGCCAGCCCCAAAGACCGAACCTAAGGCACACCGCACAGCTGTTGATAGTTGTTGTTTTTCTCTGTTTGTTGTTGTTGTAGATTTTTGGCAGACAACTTGAAATTTGTATCTCGTGCAGCATTGCGAAACTTTTTCTATTAGATTGTAAATTGCAAAGGAAACAGGTTTCCCCGCTTTATTACAATTCCACAAATTTATGATTTTAATTAATTTTTATAATTCTAATATACATTGTTGGTATTGAAAATCAAATAAAAATTAATGATAATATTATACATTTTTATAATACATCTTATAAAAAAAGATGCATTACAATTTTATCGTTAAGGCTAAAAGTGTTTTAAATAATTAATTCCAAAATAATGATATACTCTCTTTTGAAATTAGAGGGTACCACAGTCAAACAGTCCCGACTAGTGCATTCGTCCATGTTTTTAAGTAAATTTAATATTTGAGTTGCAATTTTCAGTTTCAGTTTCAGACGACAGACATTCAGTTTTACTTTGAGTATGTTTGCTTGGCATTTTTATGGTTAAGTGAGTGCACACAAGTGCCATGGGAGGGTCGAAAGGAATGTGGCATGTGAACTTGTGAAACATTTCCCATTAAATCCCATTGATAGTCGTTATGTGTGTCTGGGTCTGGGTCTGGACCAACAGCTTACCTCTTTCAACTCCGGAAATATCTTTTGCGTAGCCTGAAAGTAGAAGAAATGAGAAGAGAAAACTTTAGGTTAATTTTTTAAATAGTTATTCAAATAATATTTTTGGTATTTTTTAATAATTTTTTAAATGTTAACGGCATACAAACAAATATGAAAACCAAAACAAAACAAAATAAAAAAAGGTCAAAACCTTGAGTTCAACCCTAAAAATTCACCCACAAAAGGGCTCAAGAGATTTGGCCACCCACACAAAGTATTCAAATTAAAAACCACTTCAGCAAGAAAAGTGCAGCCGGGAAAAATGTTTCCTTCCTGGCATAAAAAGTTGTGGGTGCCAGCGTTAAGAAGTCAGAAAGAAGTTCGTACGAACTGTGAAATGGAAAATTCACAGCCAACAGACAAAAAAAATTTAGCTCTTTTTATAAGTTCAGACTTATTTTCTTGACATTGCTTTTGTTTTGTTTTTCTTTTAAGCATTGAAAAACTATACATTTTTTCCTGAAGCTCTTATAAGTTCATTTCTTAAAGAGATTAATTTGCTTCCTATTGCAAAGTTAATTTAAAACAAGCAAGATGAGTTAATTTTTTCAATTTATTTGTATTACTCATTTAAAAACGAATGAAATAAAACTTTTATTAATTTTGTTCAACCAAACACGTTGCAATTTCTCATCAAAATTCCGCCGAAAACTAAATTTTAGTAAATATTTTGTTTGGCATAGAATGAATTTTCATGCTCAAATAAATTTATTTAAATGTTGCATAGACCTTTTTTTCTTTTTCTCTTCATTTCAGTTGGTTTAACTATTATTTTTATTTGCTTTTGGCATTATAGTTATTCGGGATTTGTTCGCAGTCTGCACGTCTAATTAACGCTATATTCACATTTGCATAATACACAGATTTTGGGATACGAAACGAATCAACGCAATTCCCGTACAACAATAGAAAATTATAATAGAATTTTACTTAATATGCAAACAGACAAAATGTAAAAACAATTCTAGACTACACACATTTTTCTACATAGTGCGAGGGGTGTTTAACAAACTCTTTAAAATTGAAATCATTGTTTGCTGTTTTGTGTGTTTTATGCGATTGTTTTATTGCATACAATTTTGTTATTTTATTATTCGTGTTTGTTGCAACATTGGCAAAATCAACATTAAATAATATTTATAAATAAATTTTAGTTGCATACACTCTATGCTCTACTTTAACTGGGCGTGATTCATTCATGCGAATTAATGCATAGTTCAGTAATTGACTTTAAATGTTTTTATACCCGTTAATTAAAAAATAAATAAAAGGGGATATTGTATTCGTTGCAATGTATGTAACAGGGAGAAGGAAGTATCTCCGAACCTATAAAGTATATATATTCTTGGTCAGCATCAACAGCCGAGTCGATATAACCATGTCCGTCTGTCTGTCTGTCCGTCCGTCGGTGGAGCGCTTAGATCTCAGAGACTGTAAGAGCTATAACAACCAAATTTGGTATACAGACTTTTATAAGCCCCACGCAGATCAAGTTCGTTTGAAAGTTTTGTCACGCCCTTTCCGCCTCCGTAAAACTCGAAAAGCTACCACACGAACAGCTTTCAAGATTTTAGGATTTTTACTAAATAACATCAATTACTATTATTACCTATCATTCTACTAAATCTTTTCAAGATCGGACAAATAGAAATGTAATAATGGCTGATTTAAGTTTCAAGCATTGTAAGTGCCCAAAGCATGCAACAAAAAATATTTTAAATTTATTTAAATAAGTAACGGGTATCCTATAGTCGGGAGCTCAACTATAGCCTTCCCCACTTGTTTGTTTTATGTTTTATGGGGGAAAATAATGATAAACGCAACGCCAATACTACATATTTGTAATTTGCGAGAGTGTTAAAAATGGCAATTGCAACTTGTTCCAATTATCAAAATTACTGTTGCTGTTTACAAGCAATTATTGTGGTGTTACCAAATCAATATATTTTTTTTCTTCATATTTTTGCGATATCTGTGCGAAGCGGTAACATTAAAAAAAAATATTCATTTAATTTTTCAAAGCTATATATACAGTCGAACTTTCCTAACTCAAATCACCATTATCCAAAGAAAAGGTTAGAGGAGATATTCGACTTATAGAGTTTTTTTTCTTAAGTTAATTAATTTTACTGCCACTCATTTAACTCGAGTTAGTGAGAAATTCGAGTTATTGAAGTTCGAGTTATGGAATTTCAACTGTATTTTAAAAACTATTAAGACTTGTGCAAAATCATTTTGCAGCAATTGTATAGCATACTTTTTGGGTCAATTTATAATTCTCAATCAACGTTCCATTTTTTACATTTTAAGAATCCATTTATTGTCAAACTTTTTAATTAACCTTTTATATAAATTATAATTTAATAAAAATATTAATCTTTGTTTAATTTTTAATGTACTAAATCGACTTTAATGGTGCATCATGGTTATTCGAATGTAAATAAAGTTACGTTTTCAAAGTGTAGGAAAATCAATGTATTCAGATGTGTGTAAATGTGTATTTATAATATGTTGAATTCAGGCAGAATTTCGCAGTGCCTTCTTATATTTGCCCGCTTGTTTCTTTATTTTTCCTTCATATGTGAATTTTTCTTTGATCCTTTAATAACATACACAAAAGGATAAATGAAGTGTCCCTCTTTCTCTCTCTGACTCGCTCGGTTTTTTTACACACACAAATACGCAACAAACCGCCAACGGCCACAAAATCTGAAAAACTAATTCATTTCAGGTTTTAATTCATTAGACCTTTTTTATTTTTATTTTTTTATCAACGACTGGCCAGAGAAGCGACGTCAGCAGAGGCGACAGTCCTTTGTCTTGCTGTCTTGCCAGTGTTTTAGCTCCGGGCACATTAAACCCCAACCCCCAAGAAACCACAGCGACCTTTCTCCCCCCTTTTCTCACTTATCCCTCTCTCTTTCCCTTTGCTAAAAAAAAGCATGCCGACAAACTGCATACAATAGCTGCAGTAAAATGTCAAAGTGGTATGCAAATGTTGCCATGGTATGCGTTTACTTCATAAATATATATGTTTGGTGCAAGTGTGTGTATGTGTGTGTCACAGTCTGAACAGTAAATTACTAGTAAATCCAGCATGTGCACTCAAGCCAACATTAATTTTAACTGCTGCTGCTCCTACCGCGAACCGTTGCCTTCATGTGCATATCGCTAAGTAATTGAATCAAGTTTCTTTTCTAGTAAATATGCAGCCAAATTTAAGCAAGAGAAATGACAAGTGGAAAGGGAGTACACAACTTGGTAATATCCTTTAAAAACAATAAGAATTTAGATCCCTCTCACTAATTAATTAACAATCAACAAAAGCAAAGTTTGTCTTTCATTTATTGCAGTGACCAATTTCAACCCTTAAGGTGAAAAATGAGAAGAACTTTTAACTTTAAATTAATTTTAAAATTGATGTTGATTAAATGAATCGCAATTGTTTCAGAAAGTACTTATAACTTTAATTAATGTTTCATTTCTCCTTAAAATACGAGTCTGCATGACAAGTTAAGCTACACAATGTTTTCCATAAAAACAAGTACAAAATGTTAAAAAAATCGGATTTAAACTACTTTTTAACGAGTTTCGCAGATTCGCAACATATGAACATCACTTGCTTAAAATAGAAGATTAAACTTTCTGTCTGTTCCTGTAGTGAATTAATTGGCAAACGTAATATACCCTGTGCTCTACAATGACATTTACGCAGTATCAACGTATTATTCAACTTAATGCTCGAGAGCAGACAAACAATTTCGTACATCATTTCACTTTTGCCCCAAACTGCTTCAAACGTGGATGCGCATATTTAAATTAGAAGACGAGACGCAATTCGACGGCAACAGTTTCTCGCTAGCTGTCAGACATTGCCAGACGATGCCAGACTTCGTTTCCAATTGCAATTGTGAACTAATCGTCCATGGCAAACGAACAACGAACAACGAACGAACCACGCTGCGTATACGCAATGCCAATGCACTCTACAGTGACTGCGATGCGATGCTGACGTTGGATTAATTAAAATTTACAACGTAAAATATGAATTCAATGTGCATTACATGAAATTGGCAGGAGCATGCGTGAACATATACACATATCTTCATTAATAATAATTGTTGAATTCCATAATCACGTATCATAATTACGTTGCAACCGCATGGGGGCAGGGAAAAGGGGGAAGGGGGCTGCTTCCAGGCCATTTGGTCAACGTCCCGTCGTCCAGTAATATCAACTTTAAAATGTGTGGCACATAATGTGGAAAATGTACTACATAAAAATTGCCAACGCTTCTGTCTCTGTACTGTGGTCGCCATATCGCAGCGGAGCAGCTGCGTTGTCGTTCTCGTTGCTGTTGCTGCTGTTGTTGCCGTTGTTGTTGCCGTTGTTGTTGCTCGTATGTTGCATGTTGTTGTCATCGTTGCCACAATGGTAACCGAGGCGCACATTGCACAAATGGCGTGGAAATTAAATTGTATTAAGTAATAAATGTTTAAAGCATGTGCATTGTGCAATGTTAATATTTATCGAGTGGGGCCGCTGATACACAGATGCCCTTATAATGTACAGTGGGGCAAATCTTATGTGATAGTGCTTAAAGCAATTACAAATATTCTATTAAACTTTTATATTTTTCAGTCTTGCATTTTTAATTAACAGCATAACTCGCTTTATAACACAAATGTTTAGCTACACAGTCACCATAATAAATTAATAAATATTCCTGTTCTTCAGGAAGAAAATTAATTTTGTTGCATACATGCGTTATTGAAATGAAGAACTACTTGTAATACATTCTTTTAACGCTAACTTTTGTATCAATTTTGAGCTCTCTAAGCAACTGAAAATTTAAGAAGATAAACAGTCTCTGCTAAACACTGCAAAATAGGCTCAAAAGAAATTTATCGATTTTTTAAATAACTATTAAAGCTATTATTTAAGCATACAATCGCATCGGCATCGCTATCTTAATTTGAAATTATTATTTGGAAATTATTATGGATTTTCTCATAGACTAGATCAGCGGTGGGCACGCAATGGCTCTGGGAGCCATTGGCTGCTCCCAACTTTATTTCTGCCTATTCGGCCGTTAAGTCGCACAAAAGACTCACGAGCAAGTAGGTAGACTCTAATAGGGTTGTTGTTCTTGTAGTTTTTGTTGTAGTGCTCCCGAATTGATATTTCGAGCCCACCGCTGGACTAGATGAAATGTCATTATGTATCTTGGAGGAGTTCCGACTTATACAACCAACTATAACTTTTCAGGAAAATAATTGATAACTTAATAATAAGTCAATAAAAAATATATATAATATCGATAAAATATGTGAGATAAATGTCGAGTATGAATGAGAGCACAAGTAATCCTATAATGAGGTTGGATTATTTTAAATAAAAAAAGCCTTATTTTAAGAGCATAAATAATGTATAGACTGCATTTAAGATATCTATCGATAAATGATATTTGTTGCCAACTTTTGTTTCTTTTCGGTCGTTAGAAGAGAAACCGCAGAAAAATGGATTATAAATCATTTGCAACCCCTTTGGGATTTGTGTGCAACCTACCCCACAATTTAACCCCTAAATAGCTCGAATAAATATATATGTGTAGAGTAGTAACTGCCACTTCAAATTGTGTGACCCAACAACAACATAAAAACAAAATGCCACCATAAGCATGACTGGCACAGTGAAACATTTTTTGGAGAGCACACACTTTAACGGAGCGTCAGACAACGCGTCGCGTAGCTTGCTTCTCATATTGCTGAAAACAAAGGCATAATTCAATTAAGTTTTCATGACGGCAAAATGCTCAAAGCCCCCGAAAGACAGACAGAGAGGCAACCAGATACACACATAATTGCCTTATGAAAAAAAAAATGGATTTGATATGTTGAAGCATCTTTGACTAAGAAATACCCTTTTCACTACTTTAAAATTGAAATAATTACCTCTAGTGTTCATCTTTCTCGATCTTAACTATGTATAACTATGTATCTGATATACTATATTTAATAAATTTATGGCAATTTCTTTACAAAATTTCCAGGGTATTAACACAGCTCGCAAAAGCGAAAAAGAAACTTAATGCACAAGCAGACAAAACGTTTTTTTTTTATATATTTTTGGGAAAACCATAGCAACGCGCTCGAGCAGAGCGAAAAATGAAAATCATAGCCACAAGCAAATCAGATTCATGATAATTTTCAGGCTTGACTAACATTTTGGGTCATGAACTACGTAAAAAAAAAAATAATGCTGACCGAAACCCTGTAATAGTTGGTCAAAAGCTCTCAGGGAAAGTAAAATTGAAAAACTTCTAAGAAATGGAAATCATAGAAATCGGATATTAAACCATAAAATAAGTCAAAAAGAAAAAATGAAGAATTTCAGTTAACATAGATTTATGAATTTATTTTTTTGTTTAAGCCTAAGGCATAAAAATTGTTTGTATAAGTTGAAAATCAGTTCATTAAAAGGTATGTAATGTAATTCAAGGAATAAATTAAACTACAACAATATCTTTACTTATACTTTCTTATAAAATGACACTGTAAAAGTCTCTTAGCACACTCCAACCCACAATGAGTCATATTAGAAACGAACTTTCTTGACCTTAATTAATATTACTCCTCAAGGCCTTTTATCTCGAGGGTTGTGTAATTTGCTACTCAGGTGTTGACTACGAAAAAGATTTACATGTTGATGTTGATGGTGTTGCCTGATAATGATGATGCCACGCACTTTTACAGGAAATGTCAGTCAGTCGAGTCAGTAAGTCGGTTAGTACGATTCGGTTCAGTTGGGCTCTCAGATTGAACCCCCCTTGCATGGCACATAAATCACATTTAAATGAACTGAAGCGTGCGTCTGGTCTGACTTTATGGCGCTGTTGGCCCACAATTGTTTGGTAATCGTTTTGACCAAATATTTTATGCTGAATATCTTTCACATAGAATGGGTAAAACAAAAAATGAAAATCGAAAAATAAATAAAATAAAATAAAATGTTTTCCCGGCTGCATTTGAGCAATGTTGGGCTCTTTTTATGGCATTGTTTCTCTACGCTTTTCTTTTTCCTGCGCCTATTTAATTCAATCCCTACGTTTTTTCCCCGTCGACAGATCCAATGTATTGTTTGCAAAGTTCAAATAAAATGAGAGTGGGATAGGGAGAGGCAGAGGAGAGAAAAATCTGAAATCCGATTTGGTCGAATTTACATTTTAATGTCGGCTTCGACAATTTAAGCAAGTTCTCGATAGCCCCAACTTCTTAATCATATCTATAAAAATATAAATACCAATCAGACATATGTATTTCTAAAATCTTAAATAATATATAATATATAAAAAAAAAATAATTACTATACAAAATCACTAGTAGAAACTGTTTGTAGATACAAATCTCCAGCCTCTTCTAATCTAGATAAAAACTCACGCTGATAACGTTTGTTCAACTTATCTGCTAGTTACGATCTCTTGTACAACTTTATTATAATCTTTTTATGCATTTATGGTACACACACTCATACTCAATTTGTTTAATGCCCTTCATTTGTATTTATTTAACTGCAATTTTTCTGTTGATTCACCCTAAAAATATACAAATGAATTTATTGCAATTCATAAACAAATAACTGAAGCAAACACTGTGTATTGCATGTGTCTGTTAATTCCATATATAAACAGGAGTATCAAAAAGTTTAACCCAGAGAAAAAAAACGAATAAAAATATATGTTCAGCAAATAAACAAAAACTGAACTGTCGATAGATGAATGCAAATATCAAATGCATGGAAAATGGAAAATATTTAAAAATTCAACGAAATGTAAATATAAATATATAAATAAATATGAATAAATGTATACAATAAACCCGATAGTTGACAGTGAAGAACTAACACAAAATCCATGAAAATGCTCTGGTGGATCAAACTCGACTATCAGATACCCTGCTAAGAAATTTTATATTATTTTAAAGTTTTTCAATGCGCACAGGTTGTAAAAAAAACAACTAAACCAACGCATGCGTACACTTTTCGCATTGACTGTATAATTACACTAATTACCATTGCGTCGACTGTGCTTCTGTCATTGACTTGGATTTTCCCAAAAAACCGGAAACACAAAACCGCAGACGACAACAACAACAAGAGCAAGAACCACACAAACGTAGCGATAGCGATGGAAAAACCTCGCTTTGTGAAGGGTAGCAAAAATATTAAGACCGCGTCGCGTTTCCATGGCCTTGGCACATGGAACGCATATGTGTTCACAATGTGCTCAGCATTTAAGCCACACACGAACGCTCCATGACACATGGGACTCGGTCGCAATTCAATTCAATTCTTAGCACTCGACACCCAACAAATTTATAACTTGGTCAAAGACTTGCTAACCAAGCGAAATTTCATAAGAATGAAATTTCAGTCGCACATTGTGTATCGTGTTCAATTTGCCGTAACAGCTGATTTAATCAGTTAGAGAATTAGAAGAAGAAGAAGCAGAACCTATTTGAAATGGGTAGGGGGAATGGAATTTCATTGTCGAAAAGGAAACTTAATAAATTTCACTCTCTTTAACCCTTTTTAGGGGGTTTCCGCGCTTGATTGCGTCTCGTTAATCAATTATATGCAAATCAACTAAACATTTTTAGTCGGGTTGAAGGTATTTCAGTTACTTTTCATCCCCGTTCCGATTAATGACCGAGCGGGGGGTAAAACTGTTGCTATAGGACATGGCGCAAAGATGAAATATCTTGTTAAGTTGGGGCGCACGCAACATGGCAATGTTAATAGAAGGCGAGAGATTAGGAACTGATTAATAACAAGACACAACAAGAAACAACAAATTAATTAGCTTTAAATTAAATCATTAGAAAGTTGTTTACGGCTCCATGTTGAATTCTTAGGGGTGAAAAGCTAAAAGCATACCGAAAGCGATATCATGCGATATTTACAATTAATAGTATTTGGATATATATTTACTTTTATATAAATGTTCAATTTTAAATTGTGTTAAATATTTCTAATATTTAATAATCAAATATTTGCAGTCAATAGTTCTACAGGTTTTATTTTGAAATGTGGATTGTGCTACATAACAGAGTAAAATGTGTAGCTTGGTTTGTAATAAATAAAGTTCATATCGCATTCATTCTACAACAGAAACATGACATATTCAATTTATTATTTAAAGGCTTCTTAGGATATATTTTGATTAATCTATACTTTACCATATTCTCAATAAATTCTAAGCAAAACCTGAACTCAAACTTTCTACATAGGTAAAAATTCGGATGGCGTTCTCAATGACTAATATTCATGAGAATATGTATATAAATATTTCGGCACACAAGCCACAGACCTATCGACATATTTTTAGTCAGAGTTTGGGGGTCTGAGTCTGGGACTGTCATGACAATTATAAGAACCACAACAACAATTATTAACAGCAATCAGTTTGCCGTGCTATGCACACAATGTGCCCCAAGGCAAATGGGAAGCGACACCCAGATACAGATACAAATGCAGATACAGAGACACCGATTCAGATACAGATACAGTAAATGCTGGAGACACCGACATTGCTAGACAGGCAGACAGGCAGTTGTCCTCTTCCCTGACGACGACGACCATGAGCATAATGAGCAGCATTAAAACTAATGAAAATAAACTTTGCCACACAGCTGTAGACAACAAACGCAGCCACACAATGCCCAAAAAAGCGCACAGTGCAAAAAGTCGACGACTCCTCAGAGGCAGACACAATAAAAATAAAAGCAAAATGCCAAAAAGAGCTCCCCTAGCCGCTCGTCATGTTTGCTACCCTTCTTCCGGCAAGCATAACCCCAAGAATAAGAAAATTGCGAGACAGACAGAAAAGTGGGGAAAACGCATAAAGACGAAGGCATCGAGCAGAACAATGAAGTGGCTGCTAAAAGAAGCGGCGAAATTGCGTGCAAAGAGCAAAGCAAAGACTTAATAAATAAATCAGCTACGAACTATAAATACCCTTTTCAATTTAGATTAAATGCAATGAAAAACTTATTGGAATATCACCTTTATGTTATTTATGTTATCCATTTTAATTATTTACAGTTGAAAAAATAATTATATTGTAATCAGTATATTATTTTTGATAGTTGAATATTTATTCTGACAAATGTCAATATCAAATACTATTTCCAACTTGTAATTATTGTATCCTGTCAACATTTAATTAAAAAAATTTATAATATTTTAATTTAAATTGAACATTTAGTTGACAGTTTGCTTTCATTTTTATTAAACTTAATTGAATTTTACTAATTACTATAATTTGATCTATCTAAAAGCTTTTAAATACAAATGATAAAATTGAAAATAAGTTTAACTTCACTTTGCGAATAAACTAAATGAAATTTTGTATTCTGTCTCAAAGGTAGCAAATTTTTGTAAAGCTCTTTTGCTACTTCAATAATTCAATGGACAATTTAAGTTCACTGAAATTTTAATATACCCTACTGCTAGAAGGACATGTGCTGCTGGAAGCCTTGGTCCAAAGTGAAAGATACACAAGAAACTGGAAGATACATTGAAAAGTAATTTTATTTCTTTCTTTTTTTTCGTTTGTTGATGGGACAAAAGTTTTGCTGACTGCACGTGAAACTATTTGGCGCCAGTTTGCTTAAAATGAAATACATTTATTAATGTGATTTCTCAGCTGAAACCAAAAACAAAGGATGTGTTGACTGCTCTCGCACACACCTTATGGTTAAATGTTTGTTTAGGGCTAACAAAATGTATCTGCTAGTGGCAACAAAATAAATGCACATAATTTGGACGTGTGTTGTGTTAAATGAATGTCGCTGTCTGCACTTGAATGCCAAATGTTGTAGATATACTTCGTTTTCGTGATACCCTGTAATCAAGTCAATGAGAGAATGTTCTAAAGTAAAACATGAAGATTTTAATGTATATTTCAAATATAAATGTTTATAAAAAATTCTAAAATACAGCGCATCTTGCAGTCGATCAGATCCGCTGATTTCTAGAACACATTTCTTTTATTTTCTGAGCTTTTCCGGCATCATTTCACATTCGTATCTACCACGCCTGAGAGTCTGTGCATAATGTATCTGCCGTTTCACGATGTCCGATGTTTGTTTGTATTTTGGCTCGTAACTCGACTTGACTTTCATTATTTGTTCCCTTTTGGCCTTCCTATATTCTCTCTGCGCCTCTTGCCATTTCTTTTCACGTTCTTGCAAAAGTTTTATGCCTTTGTCTGTCTTCTTTTCTGTTTGTTTGTTGCTGTCTCTCTGTCTTGGTTTGTTTATTTGTTTATCTGCCTGTCTGTGGCTTACCGCGCGTTGCTTTAATAATTTAATTAAATTTTTTCATTCCCCCTTGTCTGTGTGTGTGTGTGTGTGAGGGTGTGGATGTGTGTGTGTTTGGTATGTGAGGCACTTTGATTGTTATTTCGGTCATTCGGCATAATGAGGCGGCATAATTTGCACATAAAAGCTAATTTAGGCGCATTTTTAGTTGGCAACTCGGGCTTCCTTATTGAATTACATAGCGTTAATATATAGTCACACAGACACACACAGTCACACAGACACACACATGCAAAACCACGTAGCTGGTTGTGTAATCTGATCAAAGTGTAAACCTTTACCACACTTCCCACGCCATCAAATAGAGTCATATCAAAATGACAACGACGCCACAGGCGAGACTCCCCGAGATCCATCCAAATAAAAACACATTTCACATGACACATAGGGGAATTCATATACTGTACTAAAAAAATTCTTTGTGTTTACCTCGGAGTCAAATGAAATGTCAAATATGAAAATTAGAAATGGAAATGAATATTAAAATTGATGAATTGAGCTTGAAAAACATTTATAGATACAAACGCTTTGATTTGAGAATTGTATTTACTTGCAATTTATATTTATTTATTGATACAAAAATAAAAAACATATTTTAGAGAGTACATGTAGATAACTTGAAAAGTATTTAATGCAGTTTAACCTCTAAATGTTGAGATTTAATGAAAATAGTCTGACATAATTTAATAAAATGTTTTATTCGAAAATAGTTTTTTCTATGATCTATAAATGAATAATTTTATGATTGATTATTTGTTTATTCAAATCAGAAACAAACCCTTATTTTTAATGTTTTAATGTAAATTAACTAACAATTTTTAAAAATACAGTCGAGCTTCCCTAACTCGAATTTCCCTAACTCGAAGTCTCTCTAACTCGAACAAAATCGAGTGGCAATACTAGGCAAATTTCATACAATTCTACTTCCCTAACTCGAAGTCTCCCTAACTCGAACTTTTTTCGTGGATAATGGTGATTCGAGTTAGGGAAGTTCGAGTGTAATATTTTAAAAACTATAAAAATAAGAGCTTTAAACTTGTATCTGAATTGATTGCCCTCGAGTTTCTATTTTGCATACGTGTCTCATTTATTTGACTTCGATTGAGGTTTTTCACAGGAAATGAAATAACAAACATTTGCAATTTATTTTCTTGCCAATTGGTGGCACTTTATATGATTTCAGACGTCAAATTGTTTGCTGTTTATTGTATCCACTCCGCACATTAGATACTTCTGGCGAAACACAGTTACCCATGCGGTGACACTTAATTCAGATACAATTGCCAGGATAACCAAAGCAACGCAAAAGTTGCCCCTTTTTATTACGACGCGACGCGACTTCTCCCATAAACGACAAACAATAAAATGAAAATATCACATTTCAAATTTTGGTTTTTAGGGGGATCTTTCATCGCACACAGAATATTGCAATTTGAGAGTTACTGGCGCTTATGTCGCATCGCTCCATCCATGTTACCTGTCACAATAACGACGCACACGTGTAAGTTCCCCCCTTTCTCCTCGCCCACTTATCCACACAGTCAGGGCGTGGCAGCGCTATTTACAACAAGTCACGCCCTTTTATTAAAGCTACTCATCAATTGTGAAGAACCCTTGCGCTTGACACATGCAGGCAGCTTAAAGGATTTATCAGTAAAGTATTTCACAGATAACTGAAAGAAATATATACATATATTTTTGTATATGTATGTGTAGTGTATGTGTGTCAGGTAGAGCACAATACATGTCAACTAGGATTGCATTTCGAGTGCTGACTGTAACACATTTGCAGCTAGCAGCTAGATGCGCATGTATCTGTCAGATACAAAACAAATAGCTCGGGATATTGGGCCAGCAGCAGCAGCAGTCAATCATACGTGGAAATCGAATCGAAGCGGGGTACAAAAAAAAAATTGGGGACAGAAATGGGCGTTTGCCAATGACAGTGGGCGCTCTGTTTGTTCGTTTGTTTGTTTGTTGCACTTGACACGTACTGCAAATAAAGAAGAAAAAGAAGAAACGAGAAAACTCTTGATATGGGCAGAGTTTGTCTCTTTGTTTTGCCATTATTGTCTTCATTTATACTCCGACCATCATTCTCCCATGTGTGATTTATGACAAATTGCCAGCGTCATATCGCTAATAATACATACATATTTATATATACACAACTTTTTTGTTAAACGGCAGCTGCTTATCAAATAAAAATATCAAGCAACGGCAGCTGAGCTTCAAAATTTCCCTTGTGGTTTGACACATTTAGAACGGCAGCTCAAATTAGTAATTGAAATATATGTTTGTATGTGTAAGCGACTGTGTGTGTAAGTTTTTATTCAATTAGCTTAAAAAACTTGCGCCTTCATGACGAATTGACAATGTATCTACAAGTATTCAAAGTCTACTTTGAACTCAGGTGCAAATTTAACAGTCTTTAGATAAATATAGATTTCATTTACATGACGACTTGTTAATGCATCTAAAAATATTCTAAAGATTTAACAATCCATTGATAATTATAGATACATTTTCTATACCCTGTATGCTGAAACAAAAGATATACCAAACTCCGACTAATCGTTGTAGCTATAAATTATAAAATTATAATACATTCTTTTGATCAATTACATTTTTATCCAAAATAAAACAATAATTTTATATTTAAAAATAAAATAATTATAAGTAATAAATATACAATTGATTAGTTTTCGAATTTTAAAATATATTTTCCTTTGCAATTACCGGAGTATAGCTTTATAAATATTTATAGCTTTTTTAACTGCAACTTTTTGAGTCATGATCTCATGCATTCAACTTTAAAATATGCATCTAAAAATGTGATATCATTTATTGTTTAACCGCCTGCATGTTTAATAGTTAATGCAATATTTTGTATATTCATTAACTTGAAACGAAAAAACACTGTTTTTCATTAAATTTTTTGCCAAGTTTAATTTTGCGTCTTGCAAACAAGTTGATTGGAATTATATAATATCATTTTTTGCTTTGTTGTTATTATTTCAATTTATGTGAGCAACAATAATAATTATAAATCATGTCACTTGCATATTTATTCATTAAATAATAATAATTTTTTGTTGCTAAAATCAACAAGCGGCCTTCTGTGCTTTTAATATGTTTAAAACATTGACAGATGAATTCCCAGACCTCCAGAATGTTATTTGTTATTTATTTAGGTAATTTGATGATAATTGCACAATTTTCTTGCTTTTAAACGAAATTTAATACAATTGTGTGATTTAACTCTCTATCAAAAGTTTAATTAACAAAGTTAACACCTCTAAATACCATTTTAATTCCCAGGGAAAATGTATATGGGTTTTTAAACATATCTTTTAATAATTGTGTCTGTAATTGCTATTATTTCAAAAAGCAATGTCTAATTTTAGCATTGTTAATTAAAATCGAATGTCAAATATTTTATAATTTTCAAAAATAAAGTAATTTTTCCTGAAAAACTTTTTGAGGAGTCACCAATAAATAAAGCGAATCAAGTTGCAAATTGAATGATTCATGCTGTGCATAAGAAAGTTTAACTCGAAACTCAATGACGAAAACAAAACAAAGGATGAGGGAGAAGAAAGATGACTACACAAAGTGGCAGCAAGAAGTGGAAGCAGTCTGATAAGTAAAACGAGTATTTGTACTCTGTGGAGTATCTCAGTATCTGGAACTGTTGCTCTTGCTGTATATACTTGTTGTATTTGTTGCGCTTCCGTTGTGGTCACTTGGTCAAGATTGAAGGCACAGACGTAGGCGAAGGCAGATGCCAGATAAGCGGAGCGTGAGAGCTTAAGACAGATACAGAGAGAGAGAAAGAGAGATGACGATGTTGGCCGCTGTCTACTTTGTATCTGTATCTACTAACACTTGTATCTGTAGCTGTATCAGTATCTATAGCTGTATCTGTTGCTTGGCATGTTTTTTTATTTATGTATGGTTTTGTGATTATTGGCGCTGCCCATGCAACATACATATGTACAATGTACATACATACTTATAGTCGCCGATATTCAAGACGTTGACCTTTTGGTCGATTCAAGTCAAAATAAAACAAACAATGCAAAATTTTCTTTTGCTTTTTAGATTAGCCGGCATCGAGTGGATTAACCGGTTTTTACATGGTTTACAAATGTTGTTGCTGCTATTCTTCTCGTTTTTTTTTTGTTGCTTCGCACTCCTAATTAGCTGAGTAGTTGTAGTTCGTTTCGTTGGCAACTGACCGCCCGTATTTTGTAATGCTTGGCCAACAAATTAAGGGAAGTGGCTTTTAATTGCCGCACTACATACTTTATTTTGTATTTTGGGGCTGTTGTAATGTTCTATAAGGCAACTTGGGGAATATGCATATATTTCGAAAAGGGCTCTGACTCTTTTCATAGGCATATGGAAAGTGGACCTCACTTCAAGCTTGAAACATTTCAATTGGTTTTATTATTTGCATATTTTTTTGGCAAATCTTGATACTTGATAACACTATTCCAAGCTATCTGAATCTTTACAAATTATCGAGAATCTTAAGCTATAAATTTGTATTGTTTTAACTAGTAAAAATTAAATCGAAATTAATTTTTATAAATGTTAATATTATTTAAGAAAATCAATACTTTTTTATATAAATCAATTTCTTTTTAAATATTTCTTAGCGGTAAAAAAAACGTGTATTAAGTTTATTAATTATTATGTCTATTCAAATTTAATTCTTAAGTGTCAGCAGCTATTTCTTGAACATGTGTATTAAATTCTTTGATTTTATTTATTTATTTTTACCACTGGTTTAACTACTTTTGAATTCCAACGAATTGTAAGGATTTCTATTTATACATTTCACATGCACACACACATTGATTTCTTTATTTTAGTACCACCCATTGGCACTTGACAGTGAGCACAACCCACAATAATTCCAAATGAACAGTAATAACAAAACATGGGCAGAACGAACGGAGGACATTACAAATAATGCCCGAGACCCATAGACAATAACATTGAAATAAATGCTCAATCATGCAGAAATTAAGTTAACATTTTCATAAAAGCAACGCGAGTACAACAAAAATAATTACGCACACTGTGCAGAGGCATAGCTAGAGGGCATGAGGAGCGGAGAGAGAAGGTTTACAGCTGGGGTTTTGTGGTGTGGTGGGGACTTTGGGTAGGAAGAGAGCGGCCTGGCTCTTATAATTTTAGTACCCACTTTCCTAATTATTTGGCATTGTTCTTTGTTCTCTTTTATTCTTTTGGCGTTGCTTCTTTGCGACTGCATTTAATCGCTTTACTTATTGCGTGTGTATGTATGTGTATGTGTGTGTAAAGCAGAAGAGATTTATGAGCAGGGATTTCGTTTGTTTGGGTAGCTTTATATGGCAACTAGGGGACCCGCCCCTACTCATATGTTTTATTTTGGTAAGATTCTAGAATTTAATTTGCCTTTAATGTAAATTATTAGCAGGATTTACACATATTAGCTACATTCTTTTATTAACTTTCAAACAAACATTTTAATTTGTTCTTTAAAGTTTTATCTATAAATGTACTTTTAAAAAATTGGATTTCGCATTTTAAAAAATTTTAAATCAAAACCTAATTAGCTTTGCCCAAAATATTGTAGTTATACAGGGGTGCCACAGGAATCGCTTTCGCTTGAGTTTGACATCAATTTCATACAATTTTAAGTCAAATTCAAGCGAAACAGATTTCTGTGGCACCCCTGATACTATATTTAAAAAAATATAAAAGGATAATAGTATTAAAATTGTATTAATAATATTCCTTAAACATATTTAACCATAGTTTAAAATAATTTAAAAAAAAATTATATTGTTTTATTATTATTTTAAACAATAAATAAACAAAAATATTCAAAACTAAATAAACTTCTCTCAAAATATACTTTTGCAATAGCCAATCAATAGTACTAAAATTATATTAATAATTTTCCTATATTTTTTTTTAATTGGTCTATTGACTAGTTGCCTATTTTATTTTTCTATAAGTCGTGTTGCTTTTCTCGACTTTTTAAAGCAAAAACCCATTAAATATAGCTCCGAAATAAATACAAAAACTTTGTTTCGAATACAGTTTAACAACAAACTTTAAAATGTGCACATCACACAGTCAAAGTTCAGATAGTTTAGAGTTTGCACACGCCTCTGAAGTGGAACAATGGCTTCGTTTTGTTAGCCCGCAGGTGTCAAGGCCTTGACTAGCATAAGAACCAGTTGTGACTTTTTTTATGGTAGCAAAAATACAAACAAATAATTATCTAACATATACACAATAGTCTGTGTATATATGCATGTATAAGTTCCAGCTAATTTGTCTCAGTCTGGCACAACAAAGCGCGCCCTGTGTGAGAAACTGAAACTCTTTGAAATTGAGTTGAATCAACACTTGAAGTGAGTCATACAAAATCTGTAGAGACGACCGCGGAGCCGACTCTCTTGTGAAATCTTCAAAAGACAAGACAGCGCTTGATATATTTTGACAAGACTTTTGGCTTTGTTTTTGTTTTTTCAGCAAGCAAATGATACTCCGAAATGTTCATAAATAAGCACTAATCGACATGTTTAACATTGGGCTAAATTATTTAAATTAAAAGAAATATTTATATTATTGAGTACTCACCATTTACGATGATAATGAAAATGATCGACATGAAAACCATATTTAATCCACATGTTGATGACATTATATGTTAATGGGATCCAACGTGTCGAAATTGCTTAAAATCCTCAAAGTAAAGCTCTTTCGTTTGGCTTTAATTGTAGTATAACTTTTCTGGCAGTTGATTTAATTGATGATGGCGTTGTTGTTGTAGTTGCTCTTGTTGTTGTTTCTTTTTAACTTATGGTTAATCCAATCTACACGACTAACAACTGCAACTATTTTGCACTCAAGACATGGCTTTTAAAATTTACTAAATCGCACTCACAGCGACCATAAAATTTTACACTTTTTTTTGCACGCACGACTTGCCACTATTTTATATTATTTTTATGATTTTTTTATTTTTTATTTGATTTTATTTTTACACCCGTCACGTACACTATAAATTTCTATGTATTATGATTTACGATTTTTATGCATTACTTTTTACTGCTCTTCTTAATTTATTTTTTCGCGCGCGTGTAAAACATAATTGAAAAGAAAAATCGACAGTAAAAAAATGCAGGCTTTAAAAAATAACAAATGAAATGCACAATTTAAAAATTTATTATTACAATATTATTTTTGCTGGTGTTGTTGTTGTTGTTGTTTTTGTCCAGCACTGGAAGTAGCTGGAGTTGTTGGTGTTGTAGCAGTGCTGTAAAGAAGCGAAGAAAGACGTAAGCGGAGTGTTGAGAATACAGCAGCTGTTGCTCGCGTGTGTTGTTGTTCTTCTTAGTCTCACGTCTGTGGCTAATCGTGTTGTGTGAAAGAGACAGACATATGCATTGAGCATATGTATATGATTTTTGTATTAAAGAAAAAACACGGCTTAAATATTTTATAATTACGAACAAGAACAATACACACAATTACCCTCCCCTCTCTCACATTTGAGTATGAGTCAAAACATAGAAACATCAAAAAACCACTCAACACACAACTTGAACTCACTCGAATTAACAGACTGAGCGCGCGCGCAAGGAGAGAATCAATCGAATAAGCGAGAGAGCTCGCAAAGGAGAGCGCAAACTCATTGCATTGCATAGAATTTTTATGTTGTTGTTGTGGTTGAATGCTCCGAATGCGCTTGTATTTTGTTATTGTTACTGAGACCAAATAAACAAGAAATCAACACACACAGATACCATTAACAGCAGCCGTTATAAACAAACATTTTCAATAACATTTCAGGTGTGATTTTTATACTTATTGTTTAATTTCATTTGCATTTTCACAGTTTAGTAGTAGTGCTAATTAAACGTTGTTATGCCGCGTTTCGCATTGCTTATTTGTCACTCACACACAGAGAGAAGCATAAATTCATATATGTAAACGCTCACACACACACTCGCATACTTACATGTTTGCTTATGCTTTGTGTACGTTGTTCTCTTGTGTTGTTGTTTTTGTGCGCGCATTAAATGCGTTGAAATGCAGCCATTTTGTCTTGCAATTGGCACTCACGCTCTCCGGCTGTTGCTTTCGTGAATTTTGGAAGTTGTGAGCACAACAATTGCTACGCTAAACGTTGCAATAACATATTTTGGTATTTTATTAGCTTTTTTCCATCAATTTAGAGATCAAACACAAACACAAACACGCGACGCAACGACGAGTCACCCACGGCTTCAATCAAGGTTTCTTCCGTACTGACGCACGTCCGACACGTTCAAATGTGATTTTTGGACTCAAGAGAGAATCATGAAAACAATTCGTTTACCCTCACCCTATGTTAAGTTAACAGTTGGTTAACAGCATTTATTTAAGGACAGTATTCTGTTGTTCCGTTTTGACATATATGGCGTTAGCCAACAAAAGCTGGAAGCTATGGCAATGAGGAGCTGCTGAAAGAATTAATTAAATAATATTTGTGCAGTTACAAAATAATATTTCTTTTACTTTTTGCTTGCTTTTAAGCTCAACTACTGTGTGTTATTGTAAGCATGAGCCAATTTTAAACTGGAGCTATATTTAACATAAGCTGGTATTCATATGCTGCACTTTGGGAATTTTTGCTTTACAGCCAACGGTCACACTTAACTAGAGCTGGGCTTTTTAGTTCAATTTGCTGAATAAGTTCAATCGTTCATTTTTCAGTCGTGAGCTAACTCAGTCAATTAGATTCAGGAATATTTTTTAAGTTTCTGGGTAATACTTATTACCCTGGCTTAATGAAAATGAGGAAAAAGAGTAAATTGGTTTTATTTTATTTTGGGCTTAAGTAACCTTTCACATTGTTCAAAACATTGCAACAAGTAAATAAAGAAGAAATTGAATCCAATCGCGAAACTCCGTGTAATTGTATTTCTCTAAGAAACTTAGAATTTGTTTTAAAGAAATAACTGCGAATTAAAGGATTTAGTTCAGGGATGCCCAAAGCCAGCATACGAATGAGTTCGCACCAATACTTTTAAGCAAACGCACCAACACAAGAAGAGAACAAGAGAAGACAAAAACAAAATCACATTGAAATTGTTGTTGATCAGCTTTTTTGCGCTCGCGCACACCAATACAGAGAAGAGAACAAAACCGCTGTTTTTGTGCATAGCATTGCATACACACGAAAATGTTTGCATGTGTTGGTATTTTGTATGCTCAACGCGTGCATGTATACGATATTTCGTTCCCTATGCTTTGAGGAATTACAAAAACAATTGAGGCCGAAAATCAATGGAATGAGCAAAAGCTGGGCATGCCTGATTTAGTTCATGATTGACTGAATAAGTTCATTCGTTCATCTTAATGAACCGTTCATTTGAACATATTCAGAACGAAGCTACACAACCCTATTAAATACAAGCCTGTACAATTTAACATAAATTTCAAGTTGCTTGGCATTTTCTACTCTTATGATAATAAATAAATATAAATTGTGAGCCAAGGAATTGTTTTATACAAACTACGCTATCTGACATAATAATTTAACAAAGAAAAATGGCACAGATTTGGATGGACGGTGAAAATGCTGGCGCCAATGGTAATTAACAGTTTGCAAAGGTGGAAATTTACAATTTAATTTTAAACATTTTATTTTGTTTTTGGCGAGCAGTGCTTTTAAGATCGAACAGAAAGGCAATGCCACTGGGCATGGGCGACAACGCGTCGGCCAGGAAGAGTGTGCTAAGCAAACTGGACAATGTGATCTACAACAACAACAACAGGTCAAATATAACGCCATTTAAAGGCGCCAATCAAATGTGGCCGATGAGTTGCGCGCCAAAACTGTCGCTTTGCAGGGAAACGCTACAAAAACAACATCGCAAGCAGTGTGACAAGGATGCACTGCATCTCATCGATGGCCCGCCGAAGGGGGAAGCAATTGCTGCCAATAGTCTGTATGCCAAGTCTGCGGATCCCAATGACGATTTTGATCTCTTCGATTTCATGGATTTTCCCAGCAAAAAATGTTTAAACAATTGCCATAATTGTAAGTTCATTTGTTGCACTCATAGGGAATGTTTTTTATAATTTAATCCTTATTTCAGCCATGTCCCAAAATTGGTCGGAGCCTTTGCTGAGCGACGATCTTATAGAGAAACTGCTCAATCATTCTGGAGATTCTGAGGATGAAACTTTAAATGATGATTTAATTGCTTATCAGGATTTGGACAGCCTTGACTCGGAACTTGAACCCCTAAAATCTATTGATAATGAGGAAGAGCATTTAGCTGATGTTTTGGAAGTTTCGTTGCCTTTGCCAATCGAATTTAATCCTGATTTGGATTTATTTTGAAAGCAACAATTGTTTTTAGTTAAGTTACGTTAAGTTTAATTTAAGCTATAGCAGAATTGTTAAGATTTAGTAAATTTGTGTTAAGTGCATTGTCTTTTATATAATGTATTAATATTTTAAGTCCAATATGCAAATGTCTCTAGAAATTAAGGATTTCTTATATCATTTTTTCCAAAATAAGTGATGGAGAGTGAGGCACTAACTTATATAGATGATGTAATAATTGTTGAATTCTAAAATGCAAATGTATCTAGAAATTAAGCAGTTCTCATTTTGTCATTGATAACGAAAAGATTCAAGTAAACCACTAACTTGTATATGTAGATCAATTTATCTCAAATAAACTTAAATAATCTTAGTCAATTTCTGTTAATGTTTCGCTTAATTGTTAATAAACTGTAACAAATGATCAACTTAACTAATAATAATAATAATATACAATTGCAAAAGTACAAATAACATAGGCCTTTGTAAAAGTCTGAAATGCAAATGTATCTAGAACTGTTACTCTGAAATGCAAATGTATCTAAAGATTCAGAAGTCATAATTTTTTAATTGATAAATCAATTTATATAGAACAATTTATCCCAATTCAACTTTAATAATCTTAGTCAGTTTCTCTTAGTTATGTTGTCGCTTTTAATCAAATGTCTTTTGCTTAATTGTTAATAAAGTGCAACAAAGGATCAACATAATTAATTATTATAATATACAATTGCAAAAGTACAAATTACGTAGGCTTATGTCAAAGTCTGAAATGCAAATGTATCTGAAATTGTTACTCTGAAATGCAAATGTATCTAAAGATTCAGAAGTCTTATCATTTTTAAATTGATAAATCAATTTATATAGAACAATTTATCCCAATTCAACTTTAATAATTTTAGTCAATTTCTCTTATTTATGTTGTCGCTTTTAATTAAATGTCTTTCGCTTAATTGTTAATAAACTGCAACAAAGGATCAACATAATTAATTATTATAATATACAATTGCAAAAGTACAAATTACATAGGCTTATGGAAAAGTCTGAAATGCAAATGTATCTGAAATTGTTACTCTGAAATGCAAATGTATCTAAAGATTCAGAAGTCCTATCATTTTTAATTATTAAATGATCAATTTATCCCAAATAAACTTCAATAATTTTAGTAAATTTCCCTTAGTTATGTTGTCGCTTTTAATCAAATGTCTTTTGCTTAATTGTTAATAAACCGCAACAAAGGATCAACATAATTAATTATTATAATATACAATTGCAAAAGTACAAATTACATAGGCTTATGTAAAAGTCTGAAATGCAAATGTATCTAAAATTGTTACTCTGAAATGCAAATGTATCTAAAGATTCAGAAGTCTTATCATTTTTTAATTGATAAATGAATTTATACAGATCAATTCAACCCAAATAAACTTCAATAATTTTAGTCAATTTCTCTCAACAAAGGATCAACATAATTAATTATTATAATATACAATTGCATAAGTACAAATTACGTAGGCTTATGTAAAAGTCTGAAATGCAAATGTATCTAAAATTGTTACTCTGAAATGCAAATGTATCTAAAATTGTTACTCTGAAATGCAAATGTATCTAAAGATTCAGAAGTCTTATCATTTTTAATTGATAAATCAATTTATATAGATCAATTCATCCCAAATAAACTTTAATAATTTTAGTCAATTTCTCTTAGTTATGTTGTCGCTTTTAATCAAATGTCTTTCGCTTAATTGTCAATAAACTGCAACAAATGATCAGCATAACTAATTATAATTATATACAATTGCAAAAGTACAAATTATGTTACATAGGCATATGTAAAAGTCTGAAATGCAAATGTATCTGAAATTGTTACTCTGAAATGCAAATGTATCTAAAGATTCATAAGGCTTATCATTTTTTAATTGATAAATCAATTTATACAGATCAATTCATCCCAAATAAACTTTAATAATTTTAGTCCATTTCTCTTATTTATGTTGTCGCTTTTAATCAAATGTCTTTCGCTTAATTGTTAATAAACTGCAACAAAGGATCAACATATTTAATTATTATAATATACATTTGCAAAAGTACAAAGTCTGAATTGCAAATGTATCTGAAATTGTTACTCTGAAATGCAAATGTATCTAAAGATTCAGAAGTCTTATGATTTTTAATTGATAAATCAATTTATACAGATCAATTCATCCCAAATAAACTTTAATAATTTTAGTCCATTTCTCTTATTTATGTTGTCGCTTTTAATCAAATGTCTTTCGCTTAATTGTTAATAAAGTGCAACACAGGATCAACATAATTAATAATAATATACAATTGCAAAAGTACAAATTATGTTTCATAGGCTTATGTAAAAGTCTGAAATGCAAATGTATCTAAAATTGAAATGCAAATGTATCTAAAGATTCAGAAGTGCTATCATTTTTAATTGATAAATCAATTTATATAGATCAATTCAACCCAAATAAACTTCAATAATTTTAGTCAATTTCTCTCAACAAAGGATCAACATAATTAATTATTATAATATACAATTGCATAAGTACAAATTACGTAGGCTTATGTAAAAGTCTGAAATGCAAATGTATCTAAAATTGTTACTCTGAATTGCAAATGTATCTAAAATTGTTACTCTGAAATGCAAATGTATCTAAAGAATCAGAAGTCTTATAATTTTTTAATTGTTAAATCAATTTATATAGATCAATTCATCCCAATTCAACTTTAATAATATTAGTCAATTTCTCTTAGTTATGTTGTCGCTTTTAATCAAATGTCTTTCGCTTAATTGTTAATAAACTGCAACAAAGGATCAACATAATTAATTATTATAATATACAATTGCAAAAGTACAAATTACATACGCTTAGATAAATAATAATAATCATACAAAAACAAATAAAGGACACGGGGACGGCGACGGGGGACAACAGAAAAGAGACCAGAATCCAATTGGCAATTGGAATTGGGATAATACCGCGGGATCAGTACAGCCAGATGTGCTCCAGAATCCCGTTGTCCAGTTGCGATGGCGGCAGCGCTTTGAGCGTGCGCAGTGTTTCCATGTAGAAGGTCAGCTCGGAGGTGACCACGCCGTGCTGCGGTCCCCCGTTGTTGTAGATGTTGAGCTTGAGCAGCTGTTCCCGCAGCTTGTCCTTGAAGTTGCGGTGCACCACGCCGTAGATCTCGTGGATCTGCGCCTCGGGCAGCACGCCGGCAATCGCCTCGTGCAGCTTGACCAGATGCCTGGAGATGTGCCGGAATGTCTGCGACGGGATCGGCGGACGCGCGTCCCATGCCTCCAGCTGCGCCGTCACGCGCTCCGAGACGATGCCGTGGATCTTGTGCTCGATCTCCTTGATGTGCCCCTGATAGTCCCGCTCGATGGCCTCGTAGCCGCTCATGCTCTCGAAGTGCTCCCGCAGCCGGGGCAGCAGGTACAGCACCAGCTGCAGGGCCCGGGACACCAGGGCCAGGTTGGTGCTGGTGATGGTCTTCAGTCCCGCCACCCGCATGGCGCCCGCTCCAATGATGAGCTGGCAACTGCGCGAGTTGAAGCATCTCAACAAATCCACCACATTCCTCGCATGGTAGCTGGCGAGCAGGGGCAATCTCTGGGCACTGCCTCCGTACTCGTACAGCATCTGGATGAGCAGCAGCGCCACGCTGACCAGGACAAAGGGCTGCTTCCCCTCGACCAGCAGCACCGGATTCCCGATCCCGCCTCCGTTCACGCCCAAATGGGGCGTGTCCAGTGGCGCCTGCTTGGCATAATCCCCGGCCGTCATGCGATCGATAATGCGCTGGAATTCCTGCGGTATATCCACCTGACGCCAGCGTTCCTGGTCGAGGAGCAGCGCCAGCTTCTGCTTGTGCTCCGCGTGGAAGCGTTGTGCGTAGCGCGAGGCCTGAACCTTCAGGGCCAGCTGGAGCGGCACGCTCGGAGCACCGCAAATGCTCTGCGTCGTCTCGCTGAACTCCTCGACAATCTGCGAGAGCTGGAGCAGCTCCTGCTCGCTGGCCGCGCAGCGTTCCAGGCTCTGGGGCGACACGATGTTGGCACAGCGCTCGTGGCAATAGTGACAGACGGCCTGGAGCAGCTGCTGCAGCTGGGCACTGAGCTGCTCGTGGTGCGACGCACTCAGAAAGGCCTCCGAGTCGATCAGATTGACGGTGTGCTCCCGGGGACTGCTGCCGCCGGCTGCGGCGTCCGCCGTCTGCTGCATGATCGAGACGACGGCCTTGATCCGCTCCAGCACGCCGCCCAGGGCGTAGCTGGCGCGCTGCAGCATGGTCAGCCACTCCGGCAGCGTCAGCTCCAGCGACTGCTCGCCGGCGCCCGTCAGGCACAGCTCGTGGTCGCCGCGGGACAGCAGCTCGATGAGCAGCTGCTTGATGATGGCCCGGATCGTGGCGATCGCCTCCTGCTGGTAGCTCTGCACGAAGCCGAAGTTCTGCTTGCGCAGCAGTCCCATCACAATGGCCACCAGCTTGTCCTCCTCGGCACAGACGCTGTCCGTCTCCGGCTGCCCGCCGTCCAGCAGCGGACGGTTCAGATCCGTGGCCGCGTAGCGTTCGAATTCCGTGGTCAGCATCTTGTCGATGAGCTTCTCCATCTCGCCCAGCTGCATGGGCAGGTGCTTGAAGCAGTGCACGCCCAGCAGCTCCGCGGCCAGGATCTCCTGCGTGGTGCTGATCAGATCCAAGGCGGCCACATAGTCCTGGGTGCCCAGGAGCAGCTGCAGCATGGGCTGCGTCTTGTGCACGGTGGCCATCAGGCGCAGCTTGTCCAGCGTGGTCGCGTAGTGCTGCCGGCGCTGCGCGTACCGCATCACCCGGAAGCTGTCCACGACGGCGCTGCCGTGCAGCTGGGCGAGCGCCGCGCGCAGCTGACGCACCTGCTCCGCCGCCTGCTGCATCTCGGCGAGAATGGCGTGCTGTGTGGTCATGGCGTGAAAGAAGGCCGCCGACTTCTGGGACACCTGCTGGGCGATCTTCACCTCCACGATGTCCAGGTAGTGCGACAGCTGCTCCTGCAGCTGTCTGCCCGTCTGCTGGTGCTGCAGCTTGGAGCTGCCCTCCGCCTGCATGTAGCTGGGAAAGACCTGGTCGAAGGTCGCGGCGTGATGCAGTTGCAGCTGGGATTTCAGAAAGATCTCCGGCACGGGCACAGCACTCAAGTGCTCCGGAGTTATTGTTGCTGTTGTCGCTGTCTGTTGTTGTTGCTGTTGTTGTTGCTGCTGCTGGCGTCGCTCGTGCCAGCGATAACGCTTCCCAATGCTGCCCAGATAGACGGCAAAGTCGGCGTGCGTTACGTCCGGCAGGCGGGGATTACCCGGAATGCTGGCACGCTCCACAAACTGCTCGCCCCACTTCTTGGTAAAGAGATTGCTCTGCTTGCCCTTCTGCGGATCGTTGAGCACCGCCGGCAGATTCTGGGCCGCCGAGTAGACGCCCCACTCCGGCGCCGACTCGCGCGTCTGCTGGCTCACATGGTACTTGGCCACGTGCGCGTCGTAGTCGCGGTCCGAGACGCCGTCCAGCGGCAGCGAGGCGCAGACGCCGTTGAAGCCGTAGCGACACACGAAGGAGCCGCCCTCCCGCGTGCAGTGGCGATTCCGCAGATGGCTATAAAATAAATTGGTTATTAAAGTAAATATAGCATTATTAGGGGTATTCCTGAAACTGACTTCGATTCAATTTACGCTAAAATTTAAATTTAACTACATTAAAAGTGAAGAAATTTCTTGTATTTTCTGTATCCAATTTTCGTTGAATTCCTGAAACTGATTTCGATTTTATTTACGCAAAAATTTAAATTTTACAAATTCAAATATGAAGAAATTTCTTGTATTTTCTGTATCCAATTTTCGTTGAATTCCTGAAACTGATTTCGATTTAATTCACACAGAAGCCGAATTCAAATTTAACAAAAAATCAATTTATAGAAAACTTAAATCATTTTCAATACTTTTACTTGTTTTAGAATAAAAGTTACAAAGTAACACAAGTTTTTCTATTTTGAAATAAAAGTTACGAAACAGGAGTCATTTTTGAATTTAATTTCATAATTTTGCCGAATAAAAATATATGTTTCTTGCAGAAAAAGAGTTAGTTTTGATTTAAAAATGAATCAGTCTAGGAACTGTTTACTTTAATTCAGTGATTTAAGCCGTAATCGAAAGCATAATCGCTAACCGGTATAAACCGATTGAAATTGGTAGCCCAAACTGAAACCGTAACCGAAACAAACTTTTTTAACATATAAGCCGAAACTATTCAAAACGAAATAACCGTTAAGCAACCGATTCAAGCATAACGGTTAGTTATTAGTTCGGTTCAACCATTAAATTAAATTGTAATGTCATTTTGGATTTTTACATTTCATTTGAATTAAATCCCATTGAATGGAAAATCCTATTTTAAATTTTATTTTTAAATTAGCAAATTCTTGTAATAATGACAAAATGTTATTTATATTTTTTTTAAATCGTACCGGTATTTCAAACCGAAACAAATAACCGGTAACCGTTACGAAAACCGATATTCTAAGATTTTGCGTAACTGTTAGCCAAAATTCGAACTTAACCGGTTTGATAACCTGCTTTCAATCTTTTAATGTGACCATTTTTTATTCTTTAAAGCAGCTGATCTTGAAGTCTAAATAAAGCCCCAATCTGTTTCAGGAATACCCCTGCTAACTTTAATTACTCACGTGACAAACTCGCCAATGGTTTTGAAATTCTCGCGTGTACAGTAAAAGCAGGATTGCCAGCTGGGCGCGTTTATGGAATTAGTGCCATTCGAAGACACAAATTGTTTTCTCTCCTCATTGTCCAAAGGTGTTGTTTTTGTTGTTGCTGCTGCTGCCATAACACATGCTCTTATCGTCTTTTAAACTGTGCGCTGTGCCAACTTATCAACTTATTGCCTAGTTAATTAATAACTAGACGCGCCCGTATATAATTTGTATAGTTTTAGCTTTGATTTTGCTTCCGTCGTCGTCGAGTTCTCGCCGCAAACGTTGACGTGTTATGTCAATATTTGTTTTTGTTTCTCCTCTTGTCCATTAAGCGAGCATGTGGCATTTTCTCCATTTGTCGTTTAATACTCGTCCATTATCCATTTAATGCAATTCTGCAGCATAATTCCTTTGTTTTATATACTTTGTTGTCGATTTTATCTAAAAATTGAGCAAATGCAAACGAAACAATATTATGATGATGTGAAGTAGTGTTGTAAAGCGCTTTACAGTGCGGCGACGCCCATACACGCTTAGACTGGCGTACAGTGTGTTAAGCACACGATACGACAGACTGAATATACACAAATTTGCAGTAAATCACATAATCATTTGTTATTTGAGAAAAATATTTTCGTTAGATGTTGATGTTTGCTCTTAGTATTTATTTTTAAATTAAATAATAAATGAATGTTTATGTAAATATTACTGGAATAGTAAAATATGCAATCATAGATAATGTAAATGCATATGCAAACCCTACTGCTGCAACTACAGTATAATAACAAGTTTCAATAACAATGAAAATGTCACTAGACATTTTCATTTAAATGTAACCTTAATGGTAAAGTAAAAAAAAATTCATTGAAAAGAAATGTTAATGGATATGTTACCAGTGTTGCGAATTTAGCTTTTTCCCCGTCAAATCTGGCTGTTTTTAAAGAATAATGGCGGGAAAAATTTGGGAATTCCGGAAAGCGGGAATTCTGGCTGTTTTTAGAAATGAATTTGGCTTTTTTCGGTTATTTATTAATGATGCCACCAATTTCATGAAAATGTGTAGCAGCACGGTTGCCAAGAAAAAAAGTTTGGTACAAAAATAGTACCAATTTTGATAAATCTGTAAAAAAAAAACGTTTACGAACGCGCTAAACATATACCAGTTTTGGTAGAAATAAATCGCGAATAACTAGACGACCTGCTGAAAATCTTATAAATAAAACACATACATTTTTGGACCATTTAAAAAGGCTTTGTTTGCGCTTTTTTCAGAATATTTTCAGCTTTTTATTTCCTTCTCTCCAGTTAAAAATGCTTTTTTATAAAATGTTGGCAGCACTGCTGCCACAGCTACTGTAATGTAAAGAACATATGCTACTGTTAATGTTATTGCTGTCATCTTAACAGAAAGTATGACAAGCCGCCTTTCATGCCAACATTTAATCGCATCGTACCATAACTACCTGAAATCCAAAAACGATTTGCAGCACTGGAAGCCCTACAGAAAACAAAACAACAGCCGGAATTTGGGTGAACAACAAAATTGACGGGCGCGTGCATTTGAATTGCTCAAATGCCCAGAATATTAAGTTACAAGATTCTGATTCAGCGTTTAAAATAATACATAGGCGCTTGGCAAGTGAAGGATGCGTCCGTGGCGGAATCGTCGCTTGCAGCTGGTGCTGCTGTCGTTAATCTGGCTGTGCTCCGTTTTTGTTATCTATTGGTATGTTTCGCACAGTGAACCGAATGACATTAAGGATCATACGCCTGAGCTGCTCTGGTGGACGGATGACATGAAGTGGAAGTACGACGAGACGCGGCAGTGCGGATTCAGCAAATGCCGCGTCACCAACAATCGCCAGCGTTTATCCGAGTCGCTTGTTTGTATTATTTCAAGAAGCGGAAGTTCACTTCCGCCTTTTTTAAGATTAACAATTTATTGTTGTGTTTTTTTTTAACTCTGAAGGTTGTACTCTTCTATGCATCCATTATGAAAACGCACGACTTTCCAGTGCCGCGCAGCAGGAAGCATCTGTGGGCCATGCTGCACGAGGAGTCGCCACGCAATGTTCCCTTTGTGCCGCACGATGAGTTCCTGCAGAACTTCAACTTTACGTCCACGTTCAGCAGATACAGTGACATGCCACTGACCACACAGTACCTGCCGCAGGCCAGCGATCTCACCCAACTCGACTATCATGTGACCCATCTCAGCAAGCAGGCTTTTCAGTTTAATGGAGCTTTGGCATCGGTGGTTTTCCTCCAAACCGATTGTAATACCATGTCCGGGAGGGAGGACTATGTGCGTGAGCTGATGAAGCATATAAAGGTCGACTCCTATGGCGGCTGCCTGCACAATCGTGATCTGCCAGAGAGGTGAGTTGAGGTGAGGTGTAATCCGTTAAGATCATCTAGCTTAACGGTTAGAGCTACGAGGCTGTCATTTTCACACAACTTAGGTAAAATACTAGTAGCGTTTTTATTAATGCTTTTACGAAATTTGGCTAATATCAGACCACCATAATCTGCCCTACGAACGATCGGACAAAAATCAATCTTTTTTTTTATTATCAGATATCTTAACCAATCTCACCGTACATGAATTTGATATTGTTCTATAGACTCGGACCAAATTAAATTGAGATCTGACAACTATATCAGTAAGCTGCAATAGAAACGATCGCTCAATAACAGGGACCGTAATCATTATGAGTTATATTATATAAATTATAAAAAGTACTGATCATTAAACGATTTTTAAGGATTTTCTTCAATGATAATGATTAATCTTAAGCGAAAAAAAAACTCGGTGGTAATCATTATTTGTGATTTTTATTTTATTGCTCAAATAAAACTCACTTTTAAAAAAGTTTACGTAATCATTTTAAATTTTTTTTTTCTGTTTTATGGGTCCCCTGGGTTTCTTTTAAAGGAATATGCAAAAATACTGGTTGAAAATCTTACACAAACGCCATGAATTTAAAGTGAGTTTTATTTTTATTTTTTTGAGCGAAAAAAAAATCATAAATAATGGCCGTGTTCACCAGAACTAATCAATCAGTAATCATGTATCAGAAATCAAAAAATTGTCGATGGGCTTCTGGTGAACGCTTTGATGAAATTTTGGGGCAAAATCAAAGTTGTCATTTCTTTTTTTGTCAAAGGTGTTAATAATTATTTTAAGAATTCAAAACAATTTGGCGCCCAATGCTTAATGAAATGGGAATGAACACAGCAAAAGACCAGATTTAAGATAATAGATGATATGTTGCATTAATCAATAACTAAGCCAATATTGTATGCGAATTTAATATTTTATATGAGAAAGTTTAAAGCACTTTTCTTAACCGTATTCCTTAAAAATACGCAGACTTCAACGTCTTCTTTGCATTTTTTTTTCGAAGACCAAATTTATATTAATATAGTGGCTTCCTTATTAATTCTGTACTATTTATTTTCAAATCTTGTTTTCTGTTGATTACGATTTGTTGTATCGATAACAAAGCATCACAATCACAGAATTTCAGCGCACTATTTTGGTGATGAATTTTCAGTCATCATAATCACAAAATTTTGAAATCATGATTGCTAATCAATGCCGTTCACCAGAATAATCATACAAATTTCATCGATATTCTGATGTCGATTTGTTCTGGTGAACACGGCCAATGACTATTTGTGAGTTTTATTTCTTCGGACTCAATTTGGCTAAAATGGGACTATAACAACTTATTGCTGTCTTAGAAACAATCAGTCAAATATTAAAAACGTGCTGTTTATAGGGTTTTTTCCTGTATATTTGTTTATTAAACGTCGGCAAAGAAAAAAAAATTGATTTATTAGAATTTAAATAGAATTATAAAATAAGAACGGTTTTTATTATATTTAAAACAATTCTTATTCGCAACAGAAAATATATAAAATTTAAACTTAATTAAATCTGGGTGTATTTTAAAATGGTATTAAAACAAACATTTACATATCTTTAGCCTGCAAAAGGACTATCTGAACAATCTGTATTCACCCGAATTGCTGCATTTTCTGGCCCATTACAAGTTCATGATTGCCATTGAGAACGGTGTCTGCGAGGATTACATCACGGAAAAGTTCTGGCGTCCACTAATGGTGGGCGTTATACCCATCTACTTTGGATCTCCCAGCATACGTGTAAATATAAATTTATTTAAAATATTTACACATTTTAATTCTTATTTATTCTTTTCTCCTTCAGGATTGGCAGCCCCAAAATAAAAGTGCCATTTATATAGATGATTTTCCAAATGCTGGAGCGCTGGCTGCCTTCATAAATCGGTTGGGGGACAACGACACCGAGTACATGTCCTATCTATCACACAAGGTGAAGCGTCGCCAGGGCATCGTTAACCAAAAGCTATTGACTCAGCTAGTCACGCGTAGCTATAGCGTTAAAAGCGATCCGCATAGCGATGAGCACTCGCTCTTCCATCGTTTTGAGTGCTTCGTGTGCTGGAAAATTCATGTAGTTGGCTCGCCGTGTCATGCTGACAAGCGACACTACAACTGCCCCCTGCCGCCAGTTCATGCCCCCTTGGAGGATCACAAGGAGCCAAAATATGGGGCAGACTGGCGCTCAATGATGAACGTGGGCCGTTGCCAGGCACAGCTTCTGGATGAGTTCTGGCGTGCGAATCAGCCTTATACAGAAAAACAATTTGAAGAGCGTCTTTCCGAAATGGTGCAGAATAACAAATGTGATTAAGATGTTGGCTTTAGCTAGTACAAATTATAGATAGACATTGTTAAATATCTAAAAGATGTAATTGAATGCACCAAAGTACTGACTATACAGAATTTATAATGTTGATCCTTTGAGGATAGTTATGAGATATAAGCTCACTTTACGTACTTTATAAAAGTAGAATTATACTGAATTTTCAGGGATAAATGTTACAAACCGAAACAAATGTTACAAAGTTAACATTTCGACAGAAATTAAACCCATGTTTATTATATTAATAAACTAATCAAATGTAAAAGACATCGTAGCAATGATAATAATTAAAGGCTTTTTAATCACACAGAAAAAATTTATAAGTTCAATGAAGATGAAGATGTATTATATAAAAAAGAATTAATTAAAAGAATACATTTTTTTTTTCATCAAAATACCAATATAAACTTATTAGAAATAAAAGAAATTCTTATTTTGGTCTAATAAAAATCAGGGACTGCAAAAAAGAGTTATGAATGCTTATTTCAACTAAAAAATCCATGTGAAGAAAATATGCCAAAGTAAAATGGTAATCACCAAAAGGATATCGAATCATAGATCAAGAATAGTTTTAAATTAACTTAACTTTTATTTTTTGATTTTTAAAATAAATGTAACGGACTAACTCTTATTTGTAACTTTTAAAATAAAATTCAAAATTAACTCTAATTTGTTATTTTTATTGAAAAACTCAACTTTTATTATAATATAATTTTAATGAATATTTTTGACTTTTTAAATAAAAATTAAGAATTATGGTAATTTTTAAATTTGTTAATAAAAAATTTGAAAATAATTGTTAATTTCAATTTTTATTTTAAAACCTATAAAAGTTATGGTCCCTGATAAAAATTAGAACCAACAAATAATTTCATTGCAGTTTTTATGTAAGTAGGTGACAAATTGTTAGTTGCCAATTTATTTATTTAACATTGAAATGTTTTTTTCTTTCATTTTTTACATATGCCAGTGCATCTGGGGCATCACTTCCTTGAGTTGTCCCATGTCCACGATCCACATGCTGCCGTTCTTCATCATTTCCATGGCTTTGATCACCTGCATGGCAGCCTCCTCGGGCATTTGACGTTTGGCGCTCTCGATGGCCTCCACCATTTGCTCGGAATGATCCCAGGTGACATTGTCGCGCAGGTTCATCATCATTTCGGTGTTGGTGAGTCCTGGACACACGGTCATGAACATGACGCCAGTCTTCTGATAGATGTGCTTGTCACCCATCGATCGGGTGAAACCGACAACTCCGAACTTGGCAGCTGCATAGACAGCAAAAGCTGGTGCTGGCTCCAAGCCGTAGACAGAGGACATGTTCATGACCACACCGCCCAGTCCCATTTGGGTCTTGTCCATGTAGGGCATCGCCTTCATTGTCACATGGATCATGGCAGTCTAAATGAGAGAAAATTAAAAAGATGCCTACCATTAAATGAGTGTCTTTAGCTTACCAAATTAATGTCAATTGTGGTCTCCACATCCTTGTCGAGCAGCACATCCTCGCAGTTGACCAACACGTCAATGTTACCCATCATCTGTCCCATTTTCTTCATTGTCTGCTCAATGGATACCTTATCCATGAGATTCATCTGCATGAACACGACCTTGACGTTGGGATTCTCCGCCTGCAGCTTCTTAATCATCTCCACATTTTCCATGCGATGCACAATGCCCAACATCTTGAGCTTCTCCCGCTGCATCAGCTGGTGCATCATTTGGAAACCGATGCCGCTGAAGCCGCCGGCAAACACAACATTCTTACCCGTCCAATCGCACATCTTTGCTAGCTATTCACTGACCAATTACCTCAGACAACATCGTCTTTTATATGCTTCTGCTCCAGTTCGCGAATAATCCTGATAATTCCTAATGCATCTGGAGTCTCGACCTGCATAGGGTCACTGTCAAAGGCCCCATTACATTCACTGATTTCGTTGGTAACCGATGACGAATCGTCTCATCGTCTCATCGTCTCGGTTAGACCCGGACCATCTGCCAGAAACAATCGAATTATTTTGAGCTCCTCCAGATAAGATTGCTCTCCAGGTTGTTGGCTTTTGTGCAAATTTCTTATCACATATAATCGAAATTAGCTTCAAGTTGTACATAGAATATGTAGACTGTATCTCCTATATTAGACTATAATAATTTGCTTAGTTATTGAAATATTAACTGCAGTTTCATCATATTCCACATAACAATAACGATACTATATTTCCATAAGAACTTTGTGATTATAATGTGACTAGTAATTTTTCCGAATTCTGTTTCTTTAAGTTGAAGAGAAAAATTTATAGCTATACTTATTTTTAAAGTTTATTCTTCTTATTTCTTTGTTTACTTACTTTGCTTTGGATTCATCATCATTATTATTAATATTTTTATTTTATTAGCCCATCTCAATTAAAACCCCTAATAGTTCCAAATCCTTTTCCATAGTATATTTTTGTCGAGCTAAAAAGGTTACTTGCAAAATACTGTTATATATTGTTCCCAGAGATTAAAACCCTAACCGAAACCGTAACCCTTAACCGGTAAAAACCAATTAAAATTTAAAACCGTAACTGAAACCGTAACCCAAAAAAAATGTTTCCTTGACCGAAACCTTAAAACCGAAATACAAGTTTATAAACCGTTTTGTTTTCATACATAAAGAAAAAACAAATAAAAGAAAGATGAAAAAAATAATTTGCATTTTATAATAAAAACTAAAAGTTTTTTTTTTTAATTTTTATTTACAAAAATTGCAAATAAGAGTAATTTTGATACAATTTTAAATTTTTAAGTACAATTTTTAAAGTATGTTTTCTTTTTTAATTTTTATAAAAAAAAATTTAAAAAACAAGTTAAAAATAATTTAATCGAAACATTTTAAATTTTATTTAATTTTGATTTATTTTTCATTTTGAATTTTTATTTTAGTTTTCTTATGTTTAATTTTTATTTGTGATATTCATAATCAAAATTTCATAGCACTGAATAAACAAAATTCGTTAAATGAAATATTAAAATTGTTAAAATGTAACTAAGCTACATCCAACTCAAGAATATGTGAAATAAATGTGTGAATAAAACATTAAGAAAGTAATTGTTTTTTAATTATTATTATATTATTAATATAAGTACAGTCGAACTTCCCTAACTCGAACTTCCCTAACTCGAAGTCTCTCTAACTCGAACAAGATCGAGTGGCAATACTAGGCAAATTTCATACAATTCTACTTCCCTAACTCGAAGTCTCCTTAACTCGAACTTTTTTTGTGGATAATGGTGATTCGAGTTAGGGAAGTTCGACTGTATATATATATAAAGAAATTTTTTGCTTGTTAACTGAAACCTTACCGGTATTTCAATACCGAAACACACAATAACCGGTTCACCGTTACGAAACTTTTATTCAAAGATTTTGCGTAACTGATAACCGAAAGCCTAAAAGCGAACATAACCGAAGCCGCAACTGAAACCGATATTCGTTTCGGTTTTAGTCCCTGATTGTTCCTATATTCTATGCTCAAAATCTCCTTAATTGTTTTAATAAAATTAAAACTTGAAAATAATATAGTTCGAGGTATTTTGAAATTTTTATCATCGTAAATTTTTTACCCAGTCCCCTCTTTCATAGCAAATTTAAACAATTATAATTAAATAATTTCATAATTTATTATCAACAATGCCTATACATGCGTTTTTGATGCTTACGAGCTATTGAAATGTTTTAGACAATCACAGATGTTTATGTTAAAATGAAACTAGCTTAGCAAAGAGCCACATATGAGGATGATTAGGATCGGATTAATACTTGTAGAAAATACACTCAGGTTAATCCACATTAAAGGTTGACTCAATAAATGAAGGAAGGTCCACAGATATTAAAAATACTTTCATAAAGTCAATAAGGCGTAAAAGTATCTGAGTGACTGAAATTTGAACTAGTGTCATGATAGCATTAGGATTAAGCCTGGCGCTCAATGCATGCGGAACAGGAATAAATAGCTTAAAGTAAGGCACATGAAAGGTGAGCCCGATCCAAGAATTCTGGATGCTGCTCCTGGAGTGGGTGTGGGGAAAGACGGCAAGCCACCCGGATTTGCGGATGTTGTAGATGAGTCCCCATTCGTCCGATCATCGGGCACATAATCACCACAGGTGGGAAAGTTGCGAGGCACCGGGACCATCTGATCATTGTCGCCCACTTTGAGCACCAGAGCCATGCCAATTTCCGCATGAAACTCGATGTGACAATGGAAGAGCCAATATCCTGGATTGTAGGCCTCAAAGCGAATGATTGTATAGCCACCATCCGGCACAGTGACCGTGTCCTTGACAGGAGGATTAACCAAGTTGCGCTTAAGCAGGTTAAACTGGTCCAATTGCTTTATCTGTTAAAGGAAAAAAGGAGAAAGTATAAAATATATATGTATGAAAACTCTTGTCTCACAGATACAGTTATTTTTGATTAGAATAATATTCTAATTTCAATTTTAAATTGAAGCTATAAATTTTCAATTCTTAGGAATTTGTGGTAGCACAGTTAGTTGATTTGTAGTTAATCTCTTTATACCAAATTTGGTAGCTCTAGCTCTTAAAGTCTCTGATATTAACGCATTTAAATAGAAACCCATAAATATCTTGACTGTTAATACTGATAAAAATATAGACATAATAGAAATTACTATATTTTTAGTCTTGAATTCCCCACTTACCATTTCGATGGTGACATTCTCGCCGAGTCGCTCGAGTCCGACGACTCGGAAAGCATTGCCGTGAAGATGGAACGGATGATTGGCATAGAAGGTGAATCCTTCATCGACAATGATCAGCTCGACGACGGCATTGTGCGGTACTTGAAGCACATGGTGGCACTTGCAGAACTCTTTCCGGCAATCGATGCCCTGCTCCGCCAGCGTCGTCTCATTGCAGAAGAGTTCGTCGCTGAACTGATTGCGTTGCGGCAACAGAGCCATCGATGGGAACTTCAAAGAAATGTGATTTAGCTGTGGCGTATACAGACGATTTGTCTGGTTAATATTTGAGTCCATGCTGTAGTAATCACTGTGATGGAATTCGGGATTGTCCTTGCGATAGAAATCGTAGTACACGAAGAACTTGTAGTCCGCCTCGGGCTTTAGAGTATCATCATCGATGCCGGAGACCTTGTCGTAAATGGGCAGTGCTCTCATTTCTGCGACAGTCTTCGTATCCGAATAGCCCGGACCGCGATTCATTACATTCAATTGAATGCCTGTTGCATTATGATCATAGCCCAGTTGAGCTCTGGGCTCCACATCCGGGGCACCTTCATAGCGAAGTATGGCCACCTGAAAGGCGGAGGTGAATCGCTCGCTGCAATCCATCAATCCCTTGAGGCGCAGCCAATAGTTGTCCACCTCCTGATTGGCGTTTAGCACAAAGTCAAAACGTTCTCCAGAATATGTGACAATCGATCCCACCTCCATTGCCTCGATATCATAGCCATCCGAGTTAATCGCCGTCAGCGTATGGTTATCAACGGACACGACAATCGGACAGTTGAGATACTCTGCATTCACAACGCGAAACCGATACCTGAAGCCCCTTCGCACATGATACACCTGGTGGGGTATCTGCTCCAATGGAATCGTGTGCAGATTCGCCCGACGCTTGCGTAAGTGGACAACTGAGTCGGGCAATGACCCTTGAGTATTTGTGGTCTGCATCTGGGCCAGTTTTGCATCACTTGGCTGCAGCTTTATCACACCTGGCGGCGGCATGGCCTTTAAAGTGGTTACTTTGGCAGCTAATCAATGAAAGATATAATAAAAGTAGGGTTAAGATATTGCTAAATGATTTGTTATTATCTTAGCTATATTAAGAAAAATTCATTGCGAAACCTTAAAGAATTATCTTTTGGTCATATCTAAATATATTCCTGTCATTGGTTTAACTTACAAATCAGTTTTTGCTATTTTTGTTTGGCTTGAAATTTAAAGGAATGATATAAAATATGCTTGAAAATTATTCAATTTACGAATTAGTTTTTGACTATTTTTAACTGGTTTAAAATTTTAAAAAATGTACAAATTCCGAAAAATATTCCTGAAACTTTTACTTGAAACTTTTACTTAAAACTTTTACAAGCGGAGCACACGGAAACTCGTAACTACACGAATCACAACTTAAAATTGTAGATGTCAACAGCGATATTGCAAAATTTACCAGCTTACTACCAAGAAAAATGGATTATAAGTTTTTAAAAATATTCAGTTTTTGTAATTCCCTGTTGATTTAGCATTAAAGGATTTTCAAATGTCTCATTTTCTTTAGGTTTTTAAACTTTTAAATGTCAGGACTAGCAAAAATGTAGCTAAAAAATTATGAACTTTTAAATCAGCCTTGACAGAACCCTTTACTAAAACAATAATTATGTCTACAATAGTGATTTTAACCGTAACAGAAACCGTCATCGTTAACCAGTATTAACCGATTGAAATTGGTAACAGCAACCGAAGCAAAAATTTTGTATTATGCCTAAACAGAAAAACCGATTTTATGCAAACCGAAATAGCCGTTTAGTTACCGATTCATGCATAACGGGTATTATTGGTACATTTTGGACTTTCATATTTAATTTGATTTTAAATCCCATTGAATACTAGATAATTTAAAATTATTCTTGTAAAAATTAGAGCCTCTTTTTTTGTGAATCAATATTATACCGGTATTTCAAAACCAGAACAATCACCGTTTGATGTGTAACCGTTACGAAACCGATATTCTAATATTTTGCGTAACCGATAACCAAAAACCAAAATTATAGCTTAACCGAAACCTGAACTAATACCGATATTCGTTACGGCTTAATAACCTGATATGAAATAAAGTTTTACCTTGAGCTTGGCCCGTCAGTGGATCGCTGCGCATGGCTGGTGGTGTTGGTGGTGTGGGAGGTGTGGGTGGTGTAGGTGGTGTTGGAGGTGTGGGTGGGGTGGGTGGAGTTGGTGGTGTTGGTGGAGTCGGTGGTGTTGGTGGTGTCGGTGGTGTTGGTGGTGTCGGTGGTGTTGGTGGTGTGGGTGGTGTCCGTTGTGCTGCTGGCGCCTTAGTTGCCATACGACTTTGTCTCTTCATGTCCGCCCAAATGCGATTGTAATACCGACCACGCCCATTGATAAGAATATTGTGGGGCTTGTTATCGCCACTCGAGTGATGATGAAAGGCAAAAATGTTGGCGCCCGGCTCGTGAATCCAGTCCTGGACAACCAAAACATGCTCGCTGAGATCGAAATCGTAGAGTCCGCCATGGGGATCAGAGTTCTTCGGTCTGCGTATGATCAAGGACCCAAAGACGCCATCGCCCCGCTGCATGCCCGTGTGAGAGTGCCAGAAATGTGTGCCGGAGTTATCCGCCGGGAAGCTATACCGGAAGGTGGCATGTGGGGGAATCGGACACTGTGTAATGTGCGGTACACCGTCCATGTAGGGTGTCTTCTTCTGGTGCAGGCCGTGCCAGTGAATTGTGGTGCTCTCGCCCAGCAAATTGTTCTTGACATCCACCACAATCTGGTCACCCTCGCACACCTCAATTGCCGGACCCGGCATCATACGATTCACAACGGTAATGCTGCGCTGCAGGCCATCTCCAAGGATGCAGTGCGGCCTCGCACAGTCCGTGAGATTGAGCGGACAGTCGAAGCAGGCCTTGGAGAAGGTCTGATACCATTCGACCACAAACGTGTAGTGGCAAGTCATGGGCGGTGCATCCACTTGGCAGTCCCGCACACACGGATGCTGTCGATACCACTCCGCTGTCCAGATATCCTTCGTAACATCCAAGTCATCCAGCTGATCGACTCTCGCCGTTGCCAATGGTCGACAGACTGGACAACAGCGGTTTCTGTCGATGCGCCACGACGGACACTGCGGATCAATGGGTCGACAATTGCGCTTGTAGCTGTCGATGGTGATCTCTCCATTGTCCAAGCGATTGCACTCCAGGAGCGTGCAGTCCGCATCGTTGTGCCACGACTCCCCCACCGCGTACAGGGTATTGTTGTGCTGACAGTGTGTGCGCACACACTCGCCACAGCAGCTGCCGGGTGTTTGGCGCCGCTCGGTACCCTGTAATTGATTGCAACAAATATTCACAAAATTATTAAAAGACACGCGAGAACAGTACAGTCGAGTGTGCTCGACCGTGAAATACCCACTCCTAATATTATTAAAAAATACAAAATTCACTTTTTAAAATAGATATTGAGGGAATATTAGGAAATATTTCCAATATGCTAATAATATTCCGATATTTAAAAGCTCATAATTTTTTTATTAGTGAGAAATACTCACTTAATAATTTTAATAACAGCACTAATTCATACTCGGAAAAAAAGGGAAAGAATAGAAAATCATTCCGATATTACTAGAGACTATTTAAATAGCTTATCTTTAGTAAATAACAACTAAAATATATTCCCTATTTGGGGGTCAGAGTTTCCTCTTTTTACACTTTATATACATTGCCACCAAGCTAAATATTTCTTGTATAAATATTGAAATAAATAAATAATTCCCAGCTGGGAGCCCTGTGAAAATATTTTGCAATTAGTATTTATGAATGTAGTTACTTATTTTATTAGTCAAAAATGCAAATTTTTTTTTATATCATAAGAAGAGTAATTAAGTAGACTTAACAAAATCTTAAAGTGATGGGGTATGTTAATATCGTCAATAAGCAATATTCAATGTATTCGTAATCATTTATTTAATGACTCTCACACAAACCTTTTATAATTCGCATTCAAACTATGTATATTTAATGGTATACAAAAAAAATGAATGCATATTTGGAAGATCATAAAGTACTTACCACATCGCAGTAGAATTCACTGCAGTCAATCGGAGTGACGACAATGTGGGCCTGTGGATTATTTTCGACTCCTGCGGCGCAACTGTAAACCAGGCAATTGTTCTGTGCGTCAAACCAAACGGCGCCCTGTTCCTTTCGGTAGGTGATATTCCGATCCTGGTACTGGCAATATGTGCTGCCTGCAATGCAAGAGTTAATTCTGTTATGTTAATTATTTGACTTATTATTGATAAAGAAAATCTGTTTATTTTAGTATTCCTTAGCATATTTGATAATTTAAATTAATTTAAAATTTTAGCGATATATTTTGAAGGATTGCTTTGCAGGGCAACAAGCAATTTATCAAGGCAACCTATATAAATACAGTGGGTCGACAACATATGTACACACACTTTTAAATAGATAAAAATGTTACGCACGTGTTTTTATGAATCGTTTGTTTATTAATAAGCAAATGATCAAGATAATTGTTGAATAACGCCGAGTGTACGTAAAGTGTAAATACTGGGTAAGAAGCCAGCAACAAACTTTCAGTTGGCCAAAAGTCACGCGCTCGAATCTTTTTAGCCTACTCGCACACATTAATTTATAACTGTTATTTTTACATACTATATACTCATATATTATCTATGGGTTGTAATATTATATGTTATTATACGATACACGTGCTAATTGTTTGTTGAGGTGCTTGAACCAAGTCAATTACTCAACACAACTGTGAAAAGTGATTAACAGCCATTCAATACCCTGTAATTTTGCAAATTTTAGAATCAAATAACTTGCTCAAAGTGTGCTTTTAATTTCAATACACTTGAAATATTAAATAATTTTGAAAATCACACCGAAATACCAAAGCAGAGAATAAAAATGGACCCATTACGAATGTTGTTAACATATTCAATTAATCTGTTTTTGACTCTCAATGAGAATATAAGTACAGTCTTTGTCTGTTATCATTTTTTTTTTACCAATTTTATGACCTAAGCGTATAATAAATGTATTCCAGAGTTGTTTATTTTTCCTGACTGTGGAGTTTCAACAAAGAAGCCGCATTTGGCCCAATTAAGATCTGCTAAAAAACAACTTAGCTAAGGCAAACAATGCCAAAAAGCAAAGTTAATTACAATAAAAAACACACATGTGGAAACTATAAAATTAGCTAAAAATATTTGAATAATTTTTTATTTACCCTATACTAAGATTTCATAACTATAATTTAGTACTTATGTACTATGCATGTTGGGTTTTAAAATATTTATAATTATTACTTAGACATCTGTAGTAGGTATTAGGACAAGCAATTAATTTGAGCATTAATTTCAAAGACACTGTTAAATATGTACTTGTGCATAAAATAATCATTATATTTACGATCGAATATGATATCAAGATTTAATGATTCAGTACCTGATAAGCACGTAACTTTTGCACCGTATAGAAATCTAACATTATTTAGGGTATTGTAAAGCAAACAAAAAACTGATTGTCAAAATGTGTTGAATGTTTTGGGTTTTTATGGCCTTCACTAATTAAAATTATCTGAAAGTGATTAATAGAAATTTGTTCAATACACAAATTTTCGAATTTTCAATAACTAGTACACCTAAATTCAGCTTATCTTATTTTGGCGGGAAAAAGCTAAATTTGAGGAAAATTCAAAATTTAGCAAGAAGAGTTAGTGTATGAGTTTTCTAAGAATATCTCATGCAACAACAGAGTTTTTGATTCTAAAGGTTAACTTTCATCCGATTGATCCTATGGCAGCTATATGATATAGTCATCCGAATTTGACCAAATTTGGCCAGAATGTTAGAGACAGCTCCAAACATATAATCTGTGAGTTTGGTTGAAATATCTTAAGAAACAAAAAAGTTTTTCATACTAAAGGTTATTTTGCGTCCGATTGTTCCTATGGCAGCTATATGATATAGTAACCCGACTTCGACCAAATTTGGCCAGAATGTTAAAGACAGCCCCAAACATATTTTCTGTGAGTTTGGTTGATATATCTTAAGAACCAAAAAAGTTTTTCATACTAAAGGTTATTTTGCGTCCGATTGATCCTATGGCAGCTATATGATATAGTCATCCGAATTTGACCAAATTTGGCCAGAATGTTAGAGACAGCTCCAAACATATAATCTGTGAGTTTGGTTGAAATATCTTAAGAAAAAAAAAGTTTTTCATACTAAAGGTTATTTTGCGTCCGATTGTTCCTTTGGCAGCTATATGATATAGTAACCCGACTTTGACCAAATTTGGCCAGAATGTTAAAGACAGCCCCAAACATATTTTCTGTGAGTTTGGTTGATATATCTCAAGAACCAAAAAAGTTTTTCATACTAAAGGTTATTTTGCGTCCGATTGTTCCTATGGCAGCTATATGATATAGTCATCCGACTTTGACCAAATTTGGTCAGAATGTAAAAGACAGTCCCAAACATACAATCTGTGAGTTTGGTTGATATATCTTAAAAAACAAAAAAAATTTCCAATCTAAGCAATTCTGTGACATTTGACCTCGATTTTGACCCACTTAGAGGTCGAATTTCGCAAAACGCCGTCTTATTGCACGATGAAATTATCTCATCTATGTTGTGTGCAAATTTCAGCTTTCTATCTTTTACCGTTTGGGCTAGACGTTGATTCTCAGTCAGTCAGTCAGTGAGTCAGTCAGTCAGTCAGTCAGTCAGTCAGGACAAAGAGTTTTATATATATAGATTATTGACCATTACTTCATATTTTTTGTTATTAATTTGTTTAAGCCAGGGACCGAAACTGTTATGAGGAATAAAATAAAAATAAATTACTTTTAATAATTACTTAAAGATTTTTACTTTATAAATCATACTTAATAATTATTTTTGATTCAAAAAATAAAAATTATAAATAATTATTAATATTGAATAAAATTATCAAAAATAATCATTAAACTTGATTTTAGATATGTAAATTAGGTTACCATCTTTCTGATAACCAAATTTACATATGTTGAAAATATGCAATGTTTATATTGAGTATTAGCAAAGATATTCTAAAAAGACTTTTATAAACAATTTCAAATTATAAAAGTCTTTAAAGACTTATATGTTTTCAATTCAAAAATAATAGTTTTTGAAACTTTTATTTTTTTTCTCACAAATAAAAGTCTTTCGAGACTTTTATTTTTTTTAATCTCAAATGTAAATTTATTGGCTGTTTGCAGAGATACTGTTTTTACAAAGAATTTGATGTATTTTAAACAAAAATTGCATTAGTACTTTTTGAGTTTAAATTTTGATCAATTACAGTTGTTTTCAGTTGTTTTCATTACAATAAAGTAAAAATCTATATAAATGTCGACTTGATCTTGATAACAGTAATAATCTGCACTTACTGCTCTCTGAGCAACTGTGTGAACTTGTAAACATCATCTTAGCACCATCCTTAGTCTGGCCAATAAGCTATGTAAATATGTGTTGTTTATAAATCCATAAATAAATACACTTTCGGATGGCACCAGCCTTTTGAATATGGTCGCGACACTAGCATATAAATGAAGTGTTTACATAAAGCCGATATTAGCAAAAAAACTATGCTGTTAGCCAGGCTTGCTGTCGGCCACTCGACGAGACATGCCGTTTTTATTATTGACTACCGATGTTCACACATTCATTGGGACGTTATGGTCATTATTATGATTGCCTGTTGATTAAGTACTTATTGCTTTATATGTAAAGTACGTAAGTACTTACGCAAATTTGCAGCTTAGGTATTTTTAGCAGGTGATCGGATCAGTCGAACCCAATCATTATTATCTACATTGTTTTTTTTTCAATTAACATTTATGCTAAGTCAGCCCACAGTCCATATTGGCCAAGGTTAGCAGCTCAAACTGTTAATTGCTAGTTGAGTTTTTCGCACGCCCAACAATTATGAATTTGTTGGGCGTATGATTAAGATGATGTTTTGTTAACGTTTCTGCTGTCTAACAAGTCGTCTGAACTAATCTTTAAAAGCTTGAAGGCGTTTTCATTCTTTTAGCAGAATGTCTGGAAGTTAACAGAAGCTTGGCTGTGGATCAATAATACATCAATATATGAAACATCTTAACAGTTGGTGAGTCACTGGGAGATTAACAATAGGGTTCTCCTTCATGTTTGATCTGCTAAAATGTTTGAGTTAAGAAAATCAAAACCGAAAAATATTATCTGGATGAATGGGAGAAATAGGAATACACCAAATACCAAAATATACAACAAAATAGTTGTAGAATATAAACTATCTTCGATTTATAATAAAAAATGAAATACAATTTTTATTTCATAATTTTATTATTTACCATAGATCCATGATATTGCATATTAATTAAATAATTTTGATTAGTAATTACATACATTTTTTAAACTTAAAACAAACTGATATTTCACTTCACCCGAAACTCACCTGCTGGCTCTCCTACAGTTTGGATGCTACTGGCCTCTGTTAAGGAGCAATCCAACAGCAGCACTGTGCAGACTAACAGCAGTGGGGCTGTTAACCTACAAGGTCTTCCGAATATGTGGTTGGCTTTCATGTTATGTCTAGAACTGTGATTACTCTTCATAAATTTTTGTTGTCTTTCTGTTGTCGTCGTTGTTGCGGTGCTCATTTCATAATTATGGTTTGTGTTTATTTCCCTTGTGGTTATTGCTTTTGTTTTGAGCTTTAATTGTTGATTGTTTTCCTTTTTGTCGTTTTATTTTCAATTGGCTGCAAATTAGACTGAAAATGTAGGAAATTAGTATGGATCGAAAACAAATTAAATTATAATTAGTTTATGTATAATTCATAGGTTTTTTTTGTTGCTTCACTTGTTTGTAAAATTTTTATAATTGCTTGCATTAATACTTGTGTGTGTATATGTAGTGTCTATAGACTCTGCGTTGATATTGGAATATAATTTACATTGTTGGTGCAAATAAAGAAAATTTCAATTTAAATTAATTTCTGATACATTAATAAAAAAATATTTGCTTTGTTTTATAAATTTAATTAAATGATAGATTTCAGATTAGGAACAATATAAAACTTGTTCTGCTAACAGTCCTTTTTAGGCTGAGGAAACTATATCCTGCTTCTACTATACTTCCAATCTAATAGCAATTCATTCCTTCTAAACAACTCGGATATGTATGTATCTATTGTAAATTGTCCATACAATATTTAACTCAATAACATTTGTTGTTTTGTGACTTGGCCAAAAAGGCGCAGAGCTTTTGCCCCTTTTTCCAGCCATATATTATTGACGGACATGGGTGTCCACAGACGCAGACGAAACAAACATAGATTGTATTTTTATTTAAGTATGATTTACGGCTGGCTGTTAATGCGAGTATTGCCCATATGCCCCTGCTGGTCCCGAGCCAAGATGATAGGCAATGGTAGGCTCTATCAGCACATTGCCAGCAAGCTAACTTGGCCCACACGCAACGCACGTACAAATTTAATTAATTAGCACTCTGTTCTTCAAAACACACACAGATACAAATAAACACACACACACAGACAGACACACATGCAAGGCAACAGTCACGTACATCAACGGACGCTGAGAAGCTTAAACCGAAGCGTGAGACAGGACCAGGAGTCGGAGTCTGGACCTGAAAGTGGCAACTGGTGGTAGGACCATTGCCCAGACTGATGAAGGCCAGGGCCTATTCACACAAAGCGTATCAGGAAAACTGCGCATAAATTATGAAAAAGGAAAACAGCAGAGCAAACATAAAAATTGGATCAAGAAATTTCATATAAAAACCTCTGTGTGTTCTCCCTAATCTTGGGCCACTGCCACTTAGTTTGTTGCCATCTTTCTGCTTCTTATTTTGGCAACACTTAAAGGCACTTAAAGATTTATGTTTTAGGCAAGTTGACTGAACCTAACGTACTTCCGTTAATTACAAATTAAGTGGCTGTTCATCTAAAATAACAACCAGAAATATAAATATGTAAAGGTATTTTAAATTTAATAATGGAGTCGTTGCGGTATATTACTTTGAGAGTTTATTCAATTTGTAGGCTTTGCTCGAATTACCCGGATCTAAGTTGAAGTAACAAATAATATAAACACAATCAGTATAGACAACAATGTATAGGAGTAGGGGTTAAGTTAAAAGTACACGAATGGAATGGAAAATATACTTCATAAACTACCTAATGAAGATCTGCTTAAAATGATTATACCATAAATAATTTAATTTAATCATCTGAAGAATATAATCAATAAAATGGTACTAGATAATATTTAAATAGAAGTATTTCTAATAGAAGATCATAGATTGTTCAAGATAGACCTACGAATATCTTCATTATTCATAGTCATTCCTAAAGATACACGGTATGAATGCAACCTCTGTTACGATTGTAATTAACTTGTGAACTTGATGTGATTTTTTCTTGCCTTTAATCATGACTAAATGTCTAATTAAGAGCCTGCAATTATTTATTGAGCTGAAGGGCAATAACTTTGATTTGCGTCATGGCTGAGGCATTCCTCAATGTAACGCGCTTTAAATTAGTAGCTAAGTTGAAAACTAAGCGAATACGTAAAAATCACACTCTATTAGAGAAGATGACAAATGTTGGCAATTCCGAAATGTAAATCACATCTCTTGTGCTAAATTATATTTTGGAAATCACCATTTCGCGATATTTAATATAGAACTGCTCGGGCGTTTCCAAAAGATGAATATTCTATGGATGATTTTTCAGTCGAGGGCACACGCGAAATTCAATTTAATTACACTGCTGACGTTGATGAAAATGATTATTAAAGTGGAATATTCGGATTAATAGAATTATATCTGGTAGTATATACATTAAATTTAATTTTGTATTTAAGTCAGGATCTGTCTGTCTGGCTGAGGTAATGAACATATTAATAAACAAACAATAGTCTAGAACTTCGCATACAAGTATTCTCGGTCTAAGGTTTAGAGATCCAAACCACTTTCACTTTTCAAAAAAATAGCTTGTTAGTCCAATTAAAATTTTGTTATGATGTGAATGATGTGTAAGATGGCATTTCCGATTTGTTGTTGTTATTGTCATTGTAATTGCATCACAATAAGTGACACTTGATACAATTGATTTGGTTGAGGGACTGCCCTAACAATAATAACATTGACAATAAGTACATATGTGCGATAATAAATGTAAATAGATATACTGTACTTCAATGTGGGCTAAAACTAACAGAGGGGCTTACCGATCTTAAGAAACTAAGTAGTTGGTTCACCTTTTGTAAAACTTGTTAATTTATGTAAATATTAAGCAAAACATCAATTAATTTGGATTGCTTATGATTTTATTTATAAATTCCTATAGAAATGTTGAATATTTATTTTAGCTACTTGTCTTTATACCCTACAATTATAGTTTTCATGAGAAGGGTATTTATATTTATGGTCAACTATATGTACAAGTTGGTTTGTTTTGTTTTTCTTTTTACATCAAAAATATTATGCAAATGGCAGCCCACACATTTAATCGGACACGCTTGCGTAACAGAAATTTGTCAACATCATTCAGTTTCATGATTTATTTTATCTTTTCATAAATACGTTTAAATATGTACTTATGTATGTAAGTTTTTATTTTGTATTTGTGTGTCGAGCTCAAATTTGATTCATTGTTGACTTTTTATCTGATTTTATTTATTTATTGTATTTTTTTTTTGTTAGTCGTTTATTTGTACAATACGGCAATTCAATTATTCAGATCCGTCATTTGGCCACATTTACTTCATTGACCTGGCCTGGTGCGAGTTTTGTTGAGTTAGTTTGATAAAAAAAAATCGTAAGCAGCGTCAGCGGAAGAGCCGCAAAGAGTGGAAGATTTTAAGCTGCTTAACGATGTGAAAATGTTGTGTATTTATAAAAAAAATAAATGAAAAAAATGCATGGTGTTTATGTAGTGTGTTTTATATATTTTTAGCTGCGACTGGGCTATATAGTCTCCAACTTACTCATTACATCTAATGTATTCGTCCATATTATGCATCAAACATCATAAGTAAATATTTGAATTGAAGTCAACAGTGAAATTATTTAACACTTAAAACATTTTCATCACATTTAAGTTATTCAAAAAGTAGTTGAAAGTTTTAATCTAGTTAAAGGGTGTCAGGTAGTCGACTATTAATTAGTTTCTTCATTCTTTTTATATCTTTATCATAAATATGACGTTGGAAACATTTCAAGTTGGGCTTTTAAATTCTTGGGAATTCCGCGGCCAACATCTTTACGCTTATTTGGACCACATATGGGAACCCCATACCCCAAATCCGGTTGCAGTTACTTTCAATCAGAGCTGCGCTCTTTGACTCTGTAATCAAGATTACACATTGTGATCGGCGTAAATGCCAGAGAACAGAAACAAAGATAATTAATGTTTGAGCCTTGACCACAACGTAGTCACCAATTGTAAGCCAAGCTACGTGACGAGCAACACATTGTTAATTTGTAAACAAAAAACAAAAAACTAAACAAACAAACAATATTTATGAAAATAGACAAGAAAAAAATATATATATATATTGCTGGTTTTGCGTGCCTGAATTTGTTTATGTTAAAAATTATTTTTTATATTCGTCATAAAAGTATGATTTAATCGGATATAGCAAATATTCTATCAACAGGTTTTATCCAAAGTAAAGCTTGGAGTTATCCCAAAAATGAAGCTTAGATTGTTTACAGACGACTTTCAATTATATTATAAAAAGATTAAAAGATTATAATATAATTTACTAGTGTTGTTATTTAATGGTTGGCTTTTCAAAATATAATTTCTGCTTATTTTACTGTGAATATTTGCATAGGATTAATAAAAAATACGGAAATAATTCTGGCAATTTAATTCTATAATTCAGGAAAATTTGGAATATTAGCGTTTAAGTTTGTATTAATGTGAATCTATAATCATCTTTTTTTTTCTACAGAAATATATTTGTTATTTGAAATTTATTTAAATTTATAATTTTTCTTATGATTTTTGTATTTTATTCAAATTTTTGACAGAATTTTACTTGCACGGGTAATTATGATTCGAATGATTAAATCATTTTAAATCTTGTTGTAATTGTTTTACAGTAAGCAACGGCTGCAACACTCGTTAGATTTACAATACAGTCTTTTATCAAATACCACAGTTAATAAAGGTTGAAATTATTGAAAAAAACCCAAACTTGTATCTTACAATTCATACTATAGAGTATCTTTTAGCAAAGGATTCCAGTTTCTTACTTGATTATAAAATGTTTACGAGCCACAGATAAAAATATGCTTTGCTCTCAACTTTTTCTTATCACGTCAAATGGAAATGATTTTGAAGATTTCACAAGATCTGATAAATCCAACCGATAACGGCTTTATTGTATTAGATTAAAACTGTCTCGAAGGCACAATCACGTGTATTTAGTTGGTAAATGAAACTGTTACAGTTTTAGAAGCACTGACGAACGAGCAGCCTGAAGGAGCCGATGTACTTTAATGCCAAGTTTCGAATTGCCGCCGTGAATGCGCGCGAACCGCCGTTAAAATCGCAACTAACTCAAGTTGAATGCAACAAAGGCGTTTTTGAAGATTCAAAACGCGCTAAAACTAATTTTATTTTAGCCTTTTTCAACGCTCAAAGAGTCGCTGCTGATAACAGTTCAAGTTACGACGACGCGTCGATCGCTTCGCTGTTGCCAAAAACGATCGTGCCAAGAGAGTGGGAGAGAAAGAGTAAGAGAGAGAGCGAGAGAGTTGGTGAGCAACAGAGAGCGACAGCGTGAGCGTGAGCGTGAGCTTCGTTTAACCTGTCTGCCGATTTAATTACATGCACTTGTTTCGCCTCTGTGACTCTGTTGACATTGGCCTGCGAGCAATGTTAACACTTAACAGAGCTGAGTTTATCTTCCCTGATTGGCGGCATGTTAAACGCGTTGTGAGAAAATTGCCGCTTCCGTCCCTAGACGACGGACAGACACACACACACACACAGACTAGCGCAAGCACATGCAAACACAGCTGATTAGAATCGCCTATGCTGTGAACAGAGCTGTGTGCTCTATTGTCAGTCCGCATTTATTAAAAGTTGTAGCATTTTTAATAAGAATAACCACCTGCGTGTTGTAGTGTTGTTCATTTTGATTAGTTTTCGTTTGCTGTTCTGTTTCATATATGCAAAGCTTCTTTATTTACATACATATTTGCTCATATCTTTGAACAAGGTGGTTCATTAAATTCACTTATTGCCATCTGCTGATTCTGAAATTGATATGAGTAACCAAATTCGAAGACTTCAAATTTAACTACTTGGTACTATTGATGTACCCTTTCATGTAATAATCAGGATTTCAGTCAGCAGTTTACCTTGGATGAAAATAAGATACAGTCGAACTTCCCTAACTCGAATCACCATTATCCCAGAAAAAGTTCGAGTTAGGGAGACTTCGAGTTAGGGAATTTTTTTTTTAGTATTTTAAATGAAACTACAATTTCATTCAATCATAAATACATTTCAAAATGCAAATTTTTCTTGTTATTTTCAACAAAACAGGACTCCAGTTTTTTCAAGACCTATTAATAATCTCAAATTCAAATGACATAATTAATTTTCCATTTTTTAATATAATAGAAACTGTTATCGATGAGATACCATATTTTTCAGCCACTTTAATTTTTTTTAGCCAATTTCGAATTCGTTAACTAATAATTTTAAAGATTTCTTAAAGAGATAAACATTTTAGTACACGCGCTGGTGCCATGGTAAATATTTTTGAGCTGATGCGCTGACATCTTTCCTAAAGCAATTTCACAAGCTTAAGTAATTTTTGATGCAATATCTATCATATACCATCACCATATGTTAATGTACATAAATATTACGTATCAAAACGAGCCGGTAACGAAAGCATAAAAAAGAAACGAAAAAAAATTTCCAACTTTATTGGGAATTTTCCCGAAAAATTCGACTTACAGAAGTACGGGCCAATGTTTTTGTTCGAGTTAAGGAGAACTTCGAGTTAGGGAAGTTCGAGTTAGGGAGACAGAATTGTATGAAATTTGCTCAGTAAACGCTATTGCCACTCGATTTTGTTCGAGTTAGAGAAAATTCGAGTTAGGGAAGTTCGAGTTAGGGAAGTTCGACTGTACTGTCTTTCAGGGTATTTAACCGAAACAACGAAACTATATATGTTCGCATTTAGGTTTTCGGTTATCGGTTTCCAAAGAATTTTGGTATATCGCTTACGTAATGGTTACCGGCTATTTGTATGTTTCGATTTCGAAATATCGATATGATTTCGCTTCACAACAAAAAAAATTCTTTAAAATGTTAAAGATATGTAATTTGAAAACCAATATTCAATAATTTAATAAATTAAAATCTTTTTTTTAGCTCAATGTACAAATTATAAATAAAAATCAAATTTACTTTTGAAAATCATTATTTCACCTCAATAACATAATTTAATTTTATGCTTGAATACTAGAATGCTAGAATATGTTCTGTCTTTTGTTTTCGGTATCAAAAAATGTTTTTTTTTCGGTCACGGGTTTATTTAAGGTTACCAATTTCTATCGGTTAATACCGGTAAACGGTTACGGTTATGGTAACGGCTTTAATCCCTTCTCTATTTTTGTAATAAACTTGTAATTGTTTTTAAGTTTAGAAGGAAATGCAAATTATACATTTAAACTTTACAGAATGCCGAGACAAGAAAATCCGATCTTTATGCTTGCAAAATATGTGAAATGATAAGCTGTAAACTTAAATCAATTCATAATAGGGAGAGTTTTATTATATAGGAGTTCCCCAATCTTGTATTTTGGTTTTTAAGATTATAATCCAAAATTTAAAATACATTTACATTATTTGTATCTAATGTGGTACTAATGTGATACAGAGTCCGATTTGAGTCTCATCCTCATGTTATAAAAGAAGTTGCCATTTTCGTGTTTAGGGGGCCAAAGTCCATAAGAAAAAATACTTTGATTCATTTTGCATTTTGGCTGTAAACTAGTGATATTTAAGCTTTGAAAGAAAGTAATTTTTCTGTATACTGTTTATTTGTTTATTTAAAATCAATCAACATAAATTGATTTAAAGTTTTGTATAGTACAAAAATATAAATTGTTACTATTAGAAATGTATTTAATTATTTTAATATTATACGTTTTTAAAAACTACAAAGAATCTCATAATTTTAAGAGTAGTCAAGAATTATAATTTCATCATTTCAATGCTCAGTGTAGAGTCGGCGAAATTCACCATACACAGAGATGGAAATAAGCTTTACTCTCCGGCAAACGCTCTCTCGCTCTCACTGGCTCTCTCTGTCTGCAGAAGGAACTTCAAGTTGCAGCATCCCGTTAGTCGGCTGGAGTAAAGCGACGGCAGCAGCGACGGCGACAGCGAAATCGCCAGCGGCAGCAACAGCAACAGAGGTATCGAAGTCCATGGCATGTCCTTTTGGCAGGCTGCGGACTGCGTTCAGTTCGTATTTAGACGTGCGTGCGGCAGCAACAAACTCAGCCCTTAACTTGGCTAACGCAAAGGACGTTCGTGGTGGTCTCAGCTCAGCTACTGGCGAGGGCCAAGTTGAAAAGTGTTAATAAGCCAGCGAAAGTCTACGAGTTCGGTCGGCCGTGAAGTGCGTGGAATTTGTGTGGAGGTGCCAAAAAGTTGGCCGCGTCCCTCAACTTGGACAACTAAACGACAGCTTTTCGGTAGTGTATGTGCATGTGAATGCGTATGCGTGTGTGTGTGTGAGTGTAAGTGTGTGCCAAAGTGTGACCAACAAATTATTTACGAAATACTTACGAGCGCTTCAAAAGGGAAAAGGATTTCATATACCGTACTGCCAGTCCAAAGTTTGCTTAAAGGATTAAAGCATCTCACATTGGTCGAGGTAACGAGTCTTTGTTTAGCTCACTTTGTAGCTTCTTTTTCGGGTTGCCCTTTGTTTTCGACGAACTTGAATGCGGCTAACACTGTTCCCTACACTTTTTTTGTAGCTTTTGTTATAGTTGTTGTTTTTCTGTGATTCTGTTATTTGTGTGTGTGAACTGCCCAGGGAGCTATAAAGTAACGCAGCTCTTCTGTATGTAGTCCTTTACTTATGTCGGCATCAATTTATATAGGGTTCCAATGCCCTTAACAACTGAACTCCAAATATGTTAGTTTGAAAAAGGTTTTATGATTATTAATGGTTTATTCATCAGCCCTTCAGCTAAGTATAAAGTAATAAGCTGTATTAAAAAAGAAAACTTTATTCTAGACATTATTATTTGTTTTATAAATTTGCATATAATTTTATACGAAAAATAAGTGAAAGCTTTATGAAATGCATATGTACACAAAATTCTATTTTAGTTTATTATAAAAAATTTCTTTCTTAGTCAAAGCGTGTTAAAATATTTAAAATATGATTAATTAATTTATTTAGGCAAACATTGCTGCCTCTAGTTAATTAACAAATACAATATAAATATAATATAGATATAACAATAATATAAGAATTTAAAAAGAAAAGAAATCCTAAATGAATTGACAAATTTAGTCGAATAATGAGGCTACAAAAATTGAATTGTAGTTTTCAAAGTAATTAATCAAATAAAATATTTTGTATATCATGTTATATTTATAAAATAAATTATAATTTATAAAAACTCTTCGATTTACAGATTTCTTAAAATCAGAATCATATTAATTTTTTGAATATCTTAAAATTTTTATGCATAACATTTATTTTACCAGACTTTTCATACTTCTTGTAAAATGCAAGTAAAACTTGATTGAGGTAGCAAAGTTTCCTGAAGCTTGAACAGCGCATTTGTGTTTCCTATTTCCCTAGTTTATTGTTGTAAATGTTTTTATTAGTTTGCATTTGTGTATGGAAACAAAAAAGTTGTTAGTTTGCTTTTAATGCGTTTAGAAATTTTTGCTGAAACTAGGTTGTTGTTTTTGTGCTTAGGTAATGGCCAAAAAAAGGTTAAATTTATGGGGCTTTAGATTGGCCGGAGACTTGCCATCATTTCATTCATTCAGTTGGCCAGGCCAATGGGGAATAGACAAAAAGTTTTCGGTGCTCTCAACTTTTGTCACTTTTTATGTGGCACCGAGACATAAACACAACATAGTCAAAAGTGCCAAAAAGAACTTAAAAATGGCAGACTCGAGTATGAGATGACTTTTCATGCATTTATCAAAGTTTTTATGGGCGACGCGTGCGCCGCGAAGAAACCAGAGCCCGAAATCCGTTTTGCACCGTAATCCTGTAATTGAGTTACGGCGGAATCGGCAAGGATTCTACGGTCATTGCTTAAGCAGCCGAGACACTTGACGGCCACGCTGCAATTTCTGCAGTCAAAGCCACAAAAATGGTCTGCGGATGGAGATGGAGACAGTAGCTGAGACAGTGACTGAGAATGAGAATGCGACTGATTGAAGTGACGCGACGACCAATGTAATTAAGGTACAGTCTGATGCCTCAGTTTTACGCATTTAACAGTCGGCAACGAGACGAACGTGGCCATAAAACATGTCCTCAACTTGGGCGCCAGTAGTTTGACAACAACAAAAGAAATGTAACTACAATTGTGCACGTCGAACACCACGAGGCGGGGTTATGACCGCTTCGAGACGGAGCCTCGCATATGGCCAAGAGTTTGGGTCTAATGGGTTCGCTTCTGCCAGAACTAAAAGTTGAACTGGTCTATAATTTACAGTATAGTTGGCAGTCATTCTGGCGTGTAATTTCGTTTAGAATTTTGCTGTCGCTTCGAATTGGTAATCAAACTGCGTTTGTTGTCTGCAGAGCAATGAGGCGTATGCGCAATATGAATATTTAATTGTGTAATTCCAATATGACTGGCAACAAAACTACTAAAATTAAATTGTTGCCATTATCTGCAAAAGGCATTTACTTGGCAATTTTAATAAAGACACAACAAGTTGCAGCATATGGACATTTTCCATATTTAAACAAAGTGTCTATAATCATACTTAAATTGAAGTCAGTTCAGACTAAACCAAAGTTTTTATTTTTTTTACATTATTGTCTTTTAGTTGACAAGAACAATTAGGCTTCAAAAGTGTCCACAAGTTTTTAACCAGTTTAAAGTTTATGAAAATGATCAAGTCAGAAAAAAACAATTAAATAAATAACTAGACAAAGAAACACGCGCCGACCATATGATACCCTTGCAGAGTCTGACAGAATCTGTTTTAAATTTCTGACTTTCATCTGATTTTAGTCAATCTATTTCACGTTGTTTGAGACAATTCAAGACTGATTGAAATATCTCAGGAAACAGCAAAGATTTGCATAATAAAACTCTTATTTAATCTATTCCAAAATATGTATTTTAAGAACATCTCACTTTAATTATATAAAACAAACTTGAATCTTCGTTCCGAACTAGAGCATATATACTTAATGGGGTTTCTCACCTAATTTATGGCGTCACACATGTCGTGACAAGATTATTACACCCTCTGCAAGGGTATTAAAATGTTTCTTAATAGGCGAAGCCCCGAAAGCATTAAAATTCCAGAGTAAACTCAAGGATCTCAGCAAACTCAAGGATCTCAGCAAAAAGGCGATGCCTGGGGCAACAGGCTTGACTAGTCCTCATGTTGCTCCTCCTCGTGGGAGTGTTGCAAGTGCTGACGAGTTGTTCTTGCCACGGATGCGGCGCGTTTCGTTCCGTTTCAGCCGTTGCTGCAGCTCTGGCTCCGGGCATCGTCACCGACAGTCTCAGCTGCTCTCATGTCTCTGACCTACTGACTCGTGCAGCCTACTTTCCGGCGCCAAAACGGAGGAGTCAGCAGCTGCCTTTGCCAGGTGCCGTCCGTGCGGAAGCCCTACTCTCTTGCCTCTCACTGCGAATGCCTCAGATGCCTCAGCTGCCTCTGGTGCTGCTGCTGCTGCAATTTATCCAACATTGCGTTGCGAAGCCGTTGACAGCATTAACTGCAAGAAAAATAATTTGTAAATTTAATTAAACATGCCGCGTGCATGCTGCTCATGCAGAGCCATTGACGTCAGCCATCTTGGCACATTCTCTCGCTGATATCAAGCTGCATGTGCACCAATATGCTTCACATTGTATACCCTTTCTGAGAATGCTATAATTAAGTTGTTATTTGCGGTGAAAGCCTGCAGAATACCCAGTTCTATCGATGAAGTGAATTGAGTTGAGATTGTACGATTAGAAAATAGAAAGGTGTCAAAGGTCTAAAATATTGAAGATAATCGAGTTTGGGTTTTGATTCAAAGAGCCAGATTTCGGTTTTAAAAGGGTTACGGCCCTATAAACAATTGTGTAAATTTCCTTTTTGCTTTAACTGTTTCTTTATATTTAAAATGAGTAACTTAAGAAAATAATGTTATTTATTATTTTATGATTTTTAAATTAAAGTCTCAAAGAATGGAGCATTTTATAAAAATACTTGAAGTCTATGTTTTATTCATCAGAGAAGTGTCGAGTTTAAGGTTTGGATATTCTATTTTGCTTTCATATTTTCTTTATATTTTAAAGGGCAAACTTAAACATTTGATTTAATTTATTAATTTATGATTTTTTATAAAGTCCCAAAGAATGTAAAAGTTTAAGAAAAGGCTTGAAATATGTGTTCAATTGTTTTCTTCAGAAAAGAGTCGAGTTTGAGAGTCACTTTAGTTAATCTTTAGAGATTGCAGTTTTGGATTTAATATATGAATATTTTTTTAAAGTTTTCTTAAATTAAAATAAAACGAATTTATGTTATATTTAGTGTACTCTTACTTCGGTATTCACAATTCAAGTTGGTTGGAATTGTGTTTTTCCAACGTTTTGATGACTTAATTTCAATAATGATAGCACGATTTCATCGGAATGTTCATATCAACTTTCCGTCGGTACTGCAAAAAGAGTTTGTTCTGCCAAAGAAGCATATTTTTACAGACTTTTAGTGATACTTAATTAAAGCATATCTTAGCGTGTCTGTTTATTATCAGTTTCTGACAAGAATCGGATAAGAAAGCAGGCTGTCATCGAATGGAAATCAATTTTGAATTTAACTGTAGAGTATCTGAGTGCACGACAAAAAATGGTAGATCTATTAAGAAATTCTTCAGAAAATATAATCTTACTGTCTAAACTGGGAATATTTAATTCGTACTGTAATTTATGATGAAAAAATATCTAAAATTTATATCGCAGATTTAAGTCTACTTAATTGAAATGCTGTTTAAGTGAAAAGTACTACCAAAAAATTTAGATAGGCAGTGCAGTTCTTAACGTACCTTAATCCCTCAGTTCATTTTGATATTATTTTAAATGAATGCTTTCGCGCTTTTATGGATATTGCAAACCTTGATGCATTTGAAATGAGTTTTCCCGCAATGCTCAACATAAAATGCACACGTGAAGCACTTGCTCACAAATTTACGGAGAATGTTATAAAATGAACGTTTAGTTTCTGGTTTACGCAAGGTAAACAAATGTAAACACGCCCACAAAACTCAGTAAACAATTTCGAGGGTTATTTGTATCGTAAAAGCCATGAAATGTTTGTGTGGTTTTGCTAACTTTAAAGCAAACATATTTGCTTTTAATTAAAATCCCAATACGTACCGACATCAAACAGAGCAAATTTATTTCAATTGCAATTCATGAAATAATCGTAAGCATGAAATATTTCTTGTAAAATGCACGTCAATGATACGAGCAGAAAAACAATACTTTCGAGTATCTGCAATAACTATTCACCGAACATGAACGCATAAGTAAGAAAAACGCCTCCCAGTTTGACACAGCTCCTCATGCTATTGAAATGTGAGTCAGACAGTCCTTAAGATACCCTGTTAGCAGAAGAAATAGCTGGAAGAGGTATATTGAATAGCTGCTGAGAGATTACACTACTTTAAATTAGTAGTACATTATTAATCATTTAAAAAATAGTAAATATTATTGAAAAACAATTACATAAAAACAGGGATTAAAACCGAAACAAATTACGGTTTCGGTTATGTTCGCATTTAGGTTTTCGGTTATCGGTTACGGAAAATCTTTGAAGAAAGGCTTCGAAACGGTGAGCCGGTTTTTGTATGTTTCGGTTTTGAAATACCGGTATGGTTTCGGTCCACCAAAATAAATTTCTTTGCAAAAATATAATTATATCAATAATAAAATGGCATTACTTTCTTAATGCTTCATTTACACATTATTTCACATATTTATTTAAGATTAATTACATAAAATAATAACAAAATATCAGAGAACGCAAACAGGACTTATGAGTCGGGAAAAATAGAAACAGCTTAAAATTTTCGTTTTAAATTATGTTTAACTTATTTTTTATTTTTTCTAATAATAACTGAAAATAAAACATGCTTTAAAAATTATATTTTAAATTCATACCATAACTCTTATTTGCAACTTTTAAAATAACAATTAAAACAAAACTTTTTTTATAATAATAATAAAAATTATAATAAAAATTGCAAATAAAAATTTATTTTTGTATATATGAAAACCCCAAGTTAGACCTAATAAATGAAACGGTTACTAAACGGTTATTTCGGCTTACACAGTTTCGGTTTAAAGGTTTCGGTAAAAAAAAATTTTTTTTCGGTTTCAATCGGTTTTTACCGGTTAAAGGTTACGGTTTCGGTTAGGTTTTTATTCCCTGCATAAAAACCATTTTTATTTTATATTGAAAAATTACCTACTGTTATTTTTGAATGATAAAATTGATTGAATACTTTATTAAGCTGTTGCTTTTCCTGTCAATGTACATAAAGTTTATTTAAAGCCTTTATCTACGCTTTCGTATTTTTACACATTTTTAAAAATATGAAGTTAGTTCGTTCTTAAATTTATATCGTTTTGTTCATAAAATTTTAAGACCGTTGTGTACATTTATTCTTGAATTAATGTGAAGCGATCTTAAATTTTAAAGAACGACTGATCATTTCTTTGAGAGAATTTGAGAATGTTTTATAGCAGAAAATGTAGATTTTAGAATTATCCCAGAAATATCTTATTTTATAATTTCTGGGATTATAAAAAGCAAACTTGAAGTATGAATTTTGCTTTCAGTTTTGGAATTTCCAAATCTAGTCAGCTTTTGAGATCGATTGTACTTAAATTTTCCCCACTTAAATCCGCAAATCTTGATATTTATCCTGAGTGCACCAGTACTTTTATTTATTTTTTATTTATGATTGTATATATGTTATCTTAATCCAACTTTTGCTCAAAGTAGAGGGTATTTTCAAGTCAATAATTCTTGCGAGATATCGTACTTGTTTTACATATACTTGTTCTATTATATGCTGTAAGTGCTCTTTGGCATGCCATTGCAGATTCAAATGAAAAGAAAATAGTTTCTCAGACACGGCCTGCCAATGCCAAAGACCAAATACGTACACCTCTCAACCCTTTCCCCCCTCTATTCCAGCCCGTAGCTCAAATAACTTTTCTCATGACAAACGTAAAAAAATCTTCCACTTTTGCTTGTGAATACAACATGTTTGGTGGGGGAGGGGAGCAATTTCTGATTTATGTTGCATCTCGACGAGGAGCTGCTGAAAAGTAAGCACTAAAATAAGTAATATAAGTATGTGCACATTCATATACCATATATATACATTAGGGTGTCCCTATTTGTCAAGTCAACATTTTTAAACGCATATGGGCTAGTTCTGTTCATTAGGTCCTAAAGCATTCAGAAATAAATTTTCACCTCAATCGGAGTATGATAACCTGTGCCGATTGGATCGGAAAATTTCAAAATTATATGGGACAAAAAATTTTTTTATTTTTCTTAATTTTTTATTTTTTTATTTTGTTCATTAGGTCCTAAAGAACTCAAAACCAAGTTTTCACCTTGATCAGAGTACGATAACCCATTCAAATTTGCTTTTGAAACATGAAAAATCATCGAAAAATGTATAATCAGTGTAAAAACACTGTTTTTGATGATTCAATGCAAGTTTGAATGGGTTATCGTACTCCGATCAAGGTGAAAACTTGGTTTTGAGCTCTTTAGGACCTAATGAACAAAATAAAAAAAAAAAATTAAAAAATAAAAAAAAATTTTTTTTGTCCCATATAATTTTGAAATTTTCCGATCCAAGTCGGCACGGGTTATCATACACCGATTAAGGTGAAAATTTATTTCTGAGTGCTTTAGGACCTAATGAACAGAACTAGCCCGTATGCGTTTAAAAAATATTGACTTTGACCAAATAAGGGACACCCTAATATACATATATTTTTATGTGCGAGTGAAGGAGTTAAATGTTTTCATGGCCGTACTCGTAGTTCAAGTGATTTTGAAAAGTTTTGCGCAGTTCTCAGACTATGGAATATGAATAGAGTGGATGAATGTGGATAGATTCCACATAACTGCCGAAAGATTGAGATAGAAAAATGTGAAGAAATTCCATATTGATATAGCCGTAAGCCAGCCATTCTAAGCAATCCCTCTATGGCACATAAATCTTTATGATAGAAACACAAATGCGAAAGTAAATATGTGTCTTATGATTGTATAGAACAGTCAAAAGGCAACTTGATGTGTTAACACGTCCCATTTGATATTTGATTGAGGTACACATGATTATTTTTCAATTGATTTCAAAAATTTTAAAATGTTTTTATTGTTAATAAAGAATTTATAATAACAAAATTATAATGGCTTATCTTAAAATACTCTTTCGAAGAATCCCTGATCTTACCACTAACTACCACTAATTACTACTACTAATACTTTTTGAATCTATTCGATTTTTCTGATGTATTAAATGTTAAATATTTTATCCTTTCAGCTTAAATTTAAATGTATATATAATTTATAGTTTTTTAATATCATATAAAGCTCTTAATATTATTGAAATTCTTAGAAGTACTTCAACTTTTCTCAATTGGTGTTAAATAGAGTAAATAAATAAAAGTTGTTGTGAATTTAGAACTAAATTTCATTAAATTTTATTATGTTTAGTTTGATATTTATAGGAAAGCAACTTATTGAAAAAAATAAAACCAATTAAAAATACAATTATTTTATTATTTCCTTAGCTGGTGCAATACATATATCCTTTTGTTAAAGATTTTATTATTTTAAATATTATTTATATAATAATATTTTTATGTAACTTTATTAAACGAATATGTAAATGCTCGCTTAATATTTCAAGCCCAAATCCACACGAAAAAGGTCCCAAACTTGATAGCATACGTGACGTCATAGATGAAACATATCTGAATATGAATGCCCATGCTTTAGTGGAAGAATTTAATAAATCTCATAAAATACAATTCAATTTCTTGTGGTCTTGGTTTTATGCCTAACAGATGGAATGCCAACATAGCCACGCCCCAACACAATACACTCGAAGCAATACACTTCGTTGCAAAAGCTGCCAAGTGGTAATCACATTTTGTTTTTTTCCTGCATACAAATCAACAGTGAGATATAAAAACCTTACTCATACAATTCATGCATACAAAGGAATGAATATAATACCATTTTGGCACTGCACAATGATTTCAAATTCGCAGCATGACTCTAGGATTCCTCTTTATTGTATACGTAATTAGATTTTTGATTTGCTTTTTTGGCTGGATTTTATTATGACTGATTATGCTGGCGGTAAGAGGGAAAATAAGTTGAGACAACCGAATTATGGATTTCTTATTGTTATCATAGAGAAATACTTTACTCTCGAAGCTTTAAGCTTTTTGTTGCACTCAAAATGGTTTTTTCTTGTTGCCCACATTGTGCCGGGCCATCACGTTTCGAGCTCCTAAAAGCTTTTTGTCCATAATTTTCCGTTGTATTCAATACAATATTTCTTATAAACCAAATAGGAGCTGCATGTGCGCAAATAAATCATATCAGTCATAACTAATCAAATGTCAGTTAAAAACACTTCAAAATATTTACAAAATTAATATATATTAGCTCTGATTTATTTTAATAAGAGTAAGAAATCGTACTTAGATTGTATTCATTTTCTTCCATGAAGTGTTGTGATATAAGTTTAAATAAATTTATGCGACCTCATATAATCCCATTTAATCAACTGACTTATTTCAATGCAAAATTCTTTATTTAGACCATATAAAAGTACAGATTATTGTTGAAAAATAGCATACCAAAGCATGCGTACTTTTCCTTTACTTGGTGAGTCATAAATTTTAAATCAGAGATTATGATACGATTTGGTTGTCAGTTTGTTTAGGTTTGCCTGCGAGCAAACAAGTCAGTTGCAGTTTCCCGGCTCATTTACAAAGCGTCGCATAATCATTTTTTGTTTCTCTGCCATCTTCTCATGGCCTGATTGCCTTTCGGCAATGGGGATGTCTTTCGACTCGGACAACGCCGTGCTGACCTTGTTGTGTTGTGCTGCCGTAGTCAAAGTCACAGTCGTAGTTGTAGTTGTAGCCGTAGTCGTAGTTTACTGACGCACACTTCCTGGCCATTGATTTTGGCCGTAATTTGTTGGCCCGGACAATGCAAAACGCAACCTCGAATATTTATAACTTTTCTGTCTGATCAGTTGTTGTCTTTGCACTTTTGACTTTCCATAGTATTTTGTTGTTTGCTTTGCCCAGCTTGTTCTATGTGTTTTCTGTTTTCTATTTTATATTTGTATGTTTTTTCTTTCAGTTTAACTTTGCGCTTACTGCCAAACATTTACCCTGACATCTGGCATGTTCCATTGTATCGAGTTTTGCCAGCTGTTCTGCTTTATTTGCTGCCATAGATACACAGATACAAGATACGAGATACGAATGCGCTATTTATACAGATGCATATTTGCTGGTAGCCATTTTACTTATACTCCGCTCCGTTATTTGTACCCTTTACTCAAAGTTTCTTTAATTGAAGTAAAGATTTTTTGTTCCTTAAATACTTTGTTTTAGATACATTTTTTTAATTATTGTCATACTTTAATAACATTTTTTAATTATATTTTATTTTAAGAAAAATAGGAGTAATACTAGTAATAGTAGCAGAGGTTTATGACGCACTTGACTCGATTCAATGTTAGCATCAGTAGAAAGGCTAAAACTAGATTTTAAATATTTTATTATTTTACATAATAAATGTTTTATTTAGAACTTTTTTAAGAGCAATACCCTGTTAAGCAAAATAAAATATTGAAAATGAAACACCCCTTATTGATGCGTTACAGGGTACAACTTTAAGTCGTTCACTCTCAACTTAAAACTTTCTTACTTGTCCAAAGTAAGTTTTCTTTGCTTGGCGTTTTTGGGTTTCTATTTGATTGTATCATTAGTTTAATGTGGCGTATGAGTGACGTCTTTTTAATGAAATTAAATACGTGTTTAGTTTGGATTTATTTCGAAGCTGTCTATCTAAAACTCTAAAGATAAAAGTTTAAAATTGTCAAGGTCTTGCTAGAGCTTTGTAAGGGGTCAACCGCGAATGGAACTACGTTTAAGTGAAAATAATTCGTTCCTAAAAGGCGCCATTCAAAAGGAGAATATCAACTAGAAGTTGATTGACTGAATGTGGGGACCAAAAGTGCCACTAACAGGCGGTGCACAATGAGACAAAGACAAAGCGCGAACTGAAAGCACTCAGCCCAAGTTCCCCTCCATTTTCCTCCTCTACACCTTCTGAGAATTCCCATCGTCTCAGTCAATGAATGAAAAGCCCCAACGCAGCAGAGATTGATGACGCACTTGAAGCTGTGCCAGCTTCAGCTTCAGATTCAAATACTTGACTCGATTGCATGTTAGCAGCACTTCTATGTTCGAGTCTATATGTTCGCATGGTTTGGCTGACTAGTCAGATGGTCAGGGAGCGAGAGCTTGTTGACTCGTCAGTTGATTAACCGCCCAGCTGAATGGCTTTTTCACAGACTTTGTCCTCGGCTTGGGTTGAGTTAACCAACATTTTGTTATTTTGACAGCGAATTTCCTTCCCAGCTTGGCTTTAATGGTACTACCAGAATATGCAAAAAGTGCGTCCAAGTAAAAAATTTGCATATCCATGTAAAGTGGCTGAAATAAAAAAGGAAAATATCCGTTAAATCTACTGCAAGTGGCATCGACAACGTTTCGACTCTGTTGGCCATAAAAATGCCGCAATGACGTGCTACATTGCTATTGTGGCAATTTTTCTGTGGCCTTGTACAACACATACATATATATTTATCTTTGTGTGTGAAAGTGTGTGCGTGTGCTGTACGTGTAAATTGTACATTTTTACTTTCAATAAGTGTTATTAGTTCGCATTTACTTTGAGTCCTCCAAATTCCACCAATAAAAATTTTCAATTTGTTCAATTCACATTTTGTATCGTTATTTAAAATGTAAATTAAGTGAATGGAAATAATTGTGCGCTTTGGATACTTAAAATGTAAATGTATAAAATATTTTTTCAATATTCTAAAACGTTTTATTCACTATACAAATATTTTTTTTATTTCTCAAAATAGTCATTTTTAAATTTTCAAAAATTGTATATAAAGGCAATATTTATTTCCGTTACTTAAAAAATAAATAAAAGAATGCATTGTTTTCATTTAAATGTATGTAACAGGGAGAAGGAAACATCTCGAACCTGATAAAGTTTATACATATGGTATATTCTTGATCACCATCAACAGACGAACCGATATAGCCATGTCCGTCTGTGTGAGTGCCTAGATCTCAGAGACTATAAGAGATAGAGCAACCAAATTTGCCACACAGACTTCTATAAACCCTACGCAGAGCAAGTTCGTTTCAAAGTAACGGGTATCCTGTAGTCGAGCTCCCGACTATAGCCTTTCCTACTTATTTTATCTTCTTTTCCGTAAAAATGTTTTCAAAAAGGCTCCCAGCTATTTTTAAATTTTCATAAATTCTATATTTGTATTTCTAAATATTTCTCTTCTTTCTCTAATCAAAAATATCCTTTTTTTATAGTTTGCATAAGTTTTTCACAGTAAAAAGTTAAAAATTCTCAGTTCTTTGTCTTCCACAAAGCCATTTGTCAGTTTGCCAGCTTTTGGGGGGCTCAAACTGTTTATTTGTATCGAAACTTTTTTGCACTCTCTCTTTCCTATGGCTATCAATCAGCACAATCTGCAAATAACAAAAGTTTTTCCCGCCAGCAACAACTTTGACAGAGCAACTTTGAAGTGAAGTAAAACGTTGGGCTTGCCAAAGAAATTTCCCTTAAATTTTTGGCTTAAACAACATGAGGCACTCGAGGCAGCTGTCATATTTACGTTTTTGTGGCCCTTTCAAGTTAACATGTATTTGATTCTGACAATACTTTTAGGTAGATACAAAATTCACGCTCTGTCGATATTGGAACGGCATTTCATTTTGATGTGTCGGATTTTCTGTCTAGTGAAAATACTTCGAAATTATTTAAAGGTTGGATTTAGTATGTTGTGAATTATGTATACATTATAAATGATTTTTATTAAAAAATATAAATATTCTACTTGAAAGCTGTTTTCCGAGGAGCCTGAAATATGCATAACAAGTCAACCTTAAGCTTCAGCTTTCGGCTTAGCCTGCTGACTGACTGCATGCTAACCAATTTCTAAAAAAGATATAAACCAATTACTTATATTCTCTGAAGAGCTCCGAAAGCATTTTCCAGGAAATAGGAAAGCACGTCATAGATAAGAGTCTAAGTACTTATATATAAGCAGACTACATAAAAAATGTTGTTTTAAGGGTGACAAAGTATGTATTTGCAGATACCCTCAAAAAAATGTCTTGGTTTAATTTTAATATAAACAAAATTTAAAAATGCTTTGATTTTATTTTAAACAAATATAAATTATTTAATTAATTTTCTTAGATTGATATACTCGTATAATGTTCGATATACTTTCATTATTATTTTTAACTATGTATAACAAGTAAGTCAAAAATAATATAAACAAAATATAAATATGCTATGCTTTATTTTAAGCAAATATAAATAAATAAATTTTTTTTTATATTAATATACTCGTATAATGTTTGATATACTTTCATTATTATTTACGTCTACTCGTATAACAAGCAAATCAATAATAACATTTTAAAGGAATACCAGAAACTATATTTTATTTCAAACAAACAAAATAAGCCATTCATTTGTAGAATAACTTAACTTTTGATCACTTTTTTAATGCTCAAAAATATAGAAATAATTTACTAATGACCATTTTATAGTAAAAAGAAACTTTCAATTTGTGTTACATATTATGTAAGAGAATTTTAGAATTTGCTGTTAGGGTATTATGCGAGCTTTTGGCCAGCATACGTAATAAATTGCACTAGTATATAAGCACACACATTACTCTAGATTATAACCCAATTTCAGCTTGTGCATCACTTTAGGAGCACCACCACTAAAACCCAAACCATACATTTCATTCCCTTTGCAGTCAAAGGACCACGAGGATATGCAAAGCAATCTAAAAGCCAATGGGAAGCCGAAGCTGCTGCAGCGACTAGTACAACTCTATGGAATGTGCCTAGTCTTGGCTCTAATTAAAAAGCATTTCGCGTCGAGTTTATGCCGAGTGGAAATAAAATTCTGAAAAGTAATATAATATACAACATTCCTATTTAATTAAACTCACATCTCTGGGATCGAAACTAAAGTTGCTTAAATTTATAACTGGGATACCCAAAGAGGTCTCGTTTTGATAGTCGCATTCATGGTGACCTTATAGTGCTAAAAGGCTAACGGAAATCGTTTTGGGCATGCCGCTGCTGTTAACACGACTGTTGCATGCAACATGGATGGCGAAAATCGGATTATATTAAACGTAGGCGGTATAAGGTGAGTACAATATTGTTTGATTTATAAACAACAATAAAACCTATCAGGAGCAATATAAATTTCGTTTTCTTTTGGTTATAAAATTTGTATTAAAGAGTTTAATTTATTGCTCTTAAGTTGGTCAAAACTTTCAACACAATCTTCGGAGAAATATTGATAATATTTATAAATAAATATCTTTTTGGAAAATATAAATTTATATAAATAATGCCCATGTCAGTTTGAAAAAAAAGCCAAACCCATTTCTTTACTAAAGATAGATTAAATCTTCACTTTTAAGGGGAATTTCCTTCACATTTCTTGGCTGAAGTACTCGAATGAAAACATGATTCTTTCAACGGAAGTTTCCTACATGATGTGTTTGTCTATTATACATGTGATACATATTAAATTCATACATTAGCTTTTCTGAGAATTTGTGTTTGGCAATGTAATTTAATTTCAGCCAATAAATTTACCAGTCAACAGTACATCAATTTGCTTTGCCACATAATCATACTCTCACCTCCTACTTTTGCCGTAAACATTTCAATATATTGCTTCAAATTTTCAGTTGCATTTTGAAAGCCATAACCAAGCAAACACATGTGGAGAAAATGTCAAAATGTGTACGCAAATAAATACATTTTATTTAAATGGATTCGAATACATTTTGAACAACATAAATCAAGTTAATTTTGTTGTTGGCAACGGGAGATACCTTGGTACATATTCTGGCTTACCGCAGTGGAAAATTAACTACATTGTTTTGCATGTATTTGCATTTTTTGTTTCCAGTTGAGAGAATGTTATAAAGTGATGCTATTCGCAATGCTGACCGCAAATCGAAAAAGTAAAAGCCAGACTAAAAGCAAAATGCAAAACCCATGGTGAATCATTTTAAAAATTTGACATATTTTAAGGCTATGGAAAATACAGAATATACATATATATAAAATACAAGTACTGCGGCATTCAAAGGGCGCAAGAGCTGTTGACTGGACTAGGCTGTACAGAGAAATGCCTCCAACAAGTTACCTATAAGAATAGAAATAAGTAAAGTCTATATATATCTGCGGTATTGACTTAAACATTGAAATCGTCTCACGTGGCTTTAGTCGCTTTAGTTCAAGTGGAGCACGGTGGGAATCTTGGTACTGAGTTCTTGCTCTTGAGGGTTGGGGTAAGTGCTGCAATATGTATATGTCACGCCACTACAATGTTTGTTTAAGCATTGTGCACAACTACTGAACGACTGTCGGACTGCACAGTGGGTCTGTCTGTGTGTGGACGGAATGAGTCTACGTGTCTGGAAGTTTCGGCCTCTGTGCACGGGAGAAGCAGGCGAACCACATGCTTTGTAGCATACTTATACGGGTCAGAGCTGCGCGACTCTTTGCTTTTACTGCAAGGCATCATGCTGTCACATCGCAGATGTTTCTAGCTCAAATAATTCGCACACACACACACGCCCATGCACATTTTCTTCTTCACACAGTATTCTAGTTACATGGCACAACCAGATCTTTTGTGTGTGTGTATGTGTATACATTTGTCGCTAAAAGTTGTTTGCCATTTGTTAAAGTTTCACATTGAATAAAAGTTTTCGCTTTAACCTTACCAAAGTCATAGAAAATTGTTTCCTATACATTTATACCCTAGTTGGGGGTATTATTATAGATCCAAAATCCATCAAAAGTCAATAACGTGTTCGGATATTCAAGAGTGGGTTATGGGCAATTTGAATATCTGACTAATAATACTTTAAAATTTAATTTAATCATTCAAAAATTTAAGTCAATTGCTTTAAAATTTACATTTTAAGTTGACTAAAGCAAGCTGATTTTTTTTTAAAATCCGTTGTTAATTGTTTAAGCCGCTTTTAATTGTATTGTACCTTCATAACGGAAAGAGCTCGGGGAGCTGAAAAGTATGACATTTCTGATTTAAAACGTCGAGGGTATCCAATCTTCGAGACTGTGAGATAACTGCGATTTCTTGTTGCGTTACAAACTTTCACTTAATCATCATACAAAAAATAATTCTCATTTTTGTCATACTCATTGTATCTGTCTGTAAGTCTGTGTGAGAATGCGTGATTCTTATCATTGTGATTACGTGATGCTCTCTTTGTCATAAAAAGCACTGTGAATGAGGAGGCGCGAGAATGAGGGGGCTGCCGTACATGATGGCCGCTCCATTGCTTCGCTCATCAGTGCAGACAATTGCGCTCTGATTGTATCTGTGGTATAAAGCAACACAAATACTTGTACGCACACATACCTACTCCCACGCATACAGGCAATAAAGTTTTTGCTGTGGTTGCTTTCAACACAAATACATTATACTTAGTGCCGATGCTTACGGTTGTAGCTGTTGTTGTTGCTGTGAATTTTGTTCCATTCGTTGTCATTTTTTTTACTTCCTCTAAACTCCGCTTTCGTCGCTGCTCGCTATATTGCCTTTGCCATTGCCTTTGAATCTTTGCTATTGTGTGCGAATTAAACGAAATGGCTAATGAAAAGTTTAACAGTCAATAAATAAAAGAGGGAGCCTCAAAGAGCACAAAGTGGGTTGCACCACGTTGTCCATGGGGTGGGTTACACGGTGGTTTATGTGAACATGTTCTAAATTGTTGACTTTGTTAAACATACAGCTCCGTTTCAATTTAAAGTCAACTCACCGCAAATTTCAAACCATTGACATTTAACTTTTTGTACTTTTTAAATTAAATTACCCTTTCATAAAAAGTAGCTGTATTCGTTTATAACTAAAAATAAATTATTCACAAAATGTTATATAATTAACAGTCAAGTGCAATTTATTTAAAATAAATTTTAATTGCATTTAAGTTTAACTACATACATAATCTTTTATTAATTTTATTCAAATGAAAAATTTAAATTAAAGCATCAGTATTATGAATATCAGTTGATGAAATGAAATTGAGTTTGATAACAAAGACCAAAATTTGAAGCCTTTACTTGACCATTATTTAATATATATGAATTTGCAACTATTGTAAATCTTTATATATAAATTGGTTTATTGGAATATTTCCTAACTAAATTAAATTCATTATGAATTTAAGCAATTTAAAATATTTTAAGCCACAAACTAACTAACATTGTTTACCAACCCCACTCAACATTTTCAATTGCCCGCTTAACAAAGCGGCGAAAAAAAAGAATCGGCTGACAAGGATCCTGCGGCAGACGCTGTCGCAACAAAAAAAAAAAAAAAAAACACAGAAAAGAATTGCCAGAATTCGTGACATTTTGAGCGCTGAAGCAGCCGCTTAAAGCCAAGTGTCAGAAACAATAGCAGAAGGCGAAGCTCCAAAGACAAAGACAGCTCAAAACCATCAACAAAGCAGGCGCGCATGACTTACATAAGGAGCTACAACAACAACAGCAACAACAATTACTAAAAGCAACACTGAAAACCGCAGGCAACAAGGAGCATCATTTAAAATCAACAGCTGTGCATTTTATTCGCCGAAAAGTAACAATAGAAAATAACGAAATAAATATTTCAAACAATGATTGACTCTACTTTACCCTCTAATCCACAGAAATGCTTACATAAAACTTTTTTAACTCTATCAATTAATTCTATTACTTTTTCGCACAGTTGCCAAAGCTCGTTCATGTGACATTTTACATTTGATTTACTTTACTGCGTATAATTGAGCATATACAGTCGAACTTCCCTAACTCGAATCACCATTATCCACGAAAAAAGTTCGAGTTAGGGAATTTTTTTTTTTAGCTTTTTAAATGAAACTACAATTTCATTCATTCATAAATACATTTCAAATTGCAAACTTTTCTTGTTATTTTCAACAAAAAAAAATTCAGTTTGTTCAAGACCTGTCGATATTCTCAAAAATAGGCTTTATCGTTCTTTTGCTGTATCCAGAAGACGTTCCCGATTCAAATGAAATAATTAATTTTCCATTTTTTACTATAATGGAAACTGGTCCACTTTTCAATTTCTTAACAAATAAGTTTAAAAATTTCTTAAAGAGATAAAAATTTGAATACACGTGCTGAAGTCATGATAAATATTATTGAGCTGACAAAGAAGTACATTTCGATCATCTTTCCTATAGCAATTTCACAAGCCTAAAAAATTGTTGATGGAATATTTTATCATATTACATCACCATATGTTAATGTACATCAATATTACATATCCAAACGATCCGTTAACAAAAGCATAAAGCAGAAAACAAAAAAAAATTCAAACTTTATTGGAGATTTTCCCGAAAAATACGACTTACAGAAGTACGGGCCAATATTTTTGTTCGAGTTAGGGAGAAATTCGAGTTAGGGAAGTTCGAGTTAGGGAAGTAGAATTGTATGGAATTTGCCTAGTAAACGCTATTGCCACTCGATTTTGTTCGGCTTAGAGAAACTTCGAGTTAGGGAAGTTCGAGTTATGCAAGTTCGACTGTATTATTATTAAGATTTTTTCCTATGCCCGATTCTACGTATTGGCTAAGTAATGTTTCTCATAATGTTAGCTTACAAAGTGTATACTAAATAGCTAATTTTTTTTGTGTGAAAGCAACTTAATTTTCCACACATCGTTGCTTAACACTAAACCAATTATTCTGATAAATAATTGGGACATTAATTGCTTACGACATGGTGTTGAAAATTTCATGAGTTTTAATTAAACCCGATATGAGGTCAGAGAAAATTATTTCTGTTCTATTTATCCTATTTATCTACTCTCTAAGGAATAGGGTATAACAATAATAAAAAAAAAAAAAACAAAAGAGACCAGAAAGTAAGAGCAAATATGAGTAATAAATAACTTTGGGGCTTCTTTAATGTTTTATATTTGCTTTCTGGTGCCTTATTGTGGTTTCCTGTTTTTGTTTTTATTTCTTAAAATGCCTTCACTGGCCTCTTGGTATCGTTGTCAAAGTGCTGCTTACGCTTCATTAACTTCTTGATATTTAATATATTTTCGTACCGAATTTCCGTTGCGTTCTTTTTCGGCCCGTTGTCACTCTATCAGAGGTTCTTTAAACACCAGTGGTTAACCGCTTCGCTAAATGAGGGGAAAGGTGCTGTCATGATTTGTGGTGAGAATCGGAAAACAATTTTGCCGGAAAGCGCGGAAAAGGGCTATAAAACAAATAAAGACCTAGAATTTAATCAGACAAACTCTTTGGGCGTCGAACTGTGATATTGTGTGTGACACATTTTGCGGAGCCTGAAAAATGTGAAACTTGACATTCTTTGACATTTGTAGTGACTTGTATGTGTATCATCAAAGGAGTCAGGTTCTTTGATATATTTAAGTAGATGACTTTGCTGACTTATTGAGAGATTTTTTTATATCTTCCAATGGGAGTATTTGAGACTTGACATTTAAAAATGTGTGAATAACTTAAGTCTTGAATTTTTATCTAAATATTTTAAGTTAAAGTTCATTTTATTTCAAAGATATTTGGCATTTCGGCATTAACAGTTGAATGTTTAGCTTAGTATCTATACCCCCAGCTATATTTGAATTTTTAAACTAAAATTTTTGTTTATTTTATATTGGAAATACATTTTCTTTTTAAAATGCAATTCTTATATTTGACAAATTAAGTCTCCTTTCAGTTTTAATAATATGATATGACCATCTTTTATTTTTTTTTATAAAATTTGTAATTGTTACAAAATAGTCGTGTATTTTATATCATATGTACTCATATAATATTTATATATTTTAGGATTATAATAATTCAAAATCAGAAAAGAATTAGATTTTGTTAATTCTAAAATCTTTTAATATCTTTTTTACATCGGATATGATGCATATTTGAAAACTTGTTAGTACCAAGCAATATTGCAAGTCAAATCAGAAATTCTTTAAATTCTTATATTTGGAATTCGTAAATGGGCTATAGGATGTTGTGTTAGTGGACTAACATTGAGGGAGGGGACTCTGAAAAAGTTACTTTCCTGACAGCTTCCGTTATACTTTGGGTTAACAGGAGCATTGTTGTTGCTGATGTTTTTTGTAGATTGCTTGCGGGCGCAGCAGTTTTGTAGTCCGTGTTTATTTGCGAGGCATTTTTTGTAACGCACAAAGGCAAACAAAAGGATACACAGCCACAAAATCATGTTGTAAGCCTTGTCAGCTGGCGCACACATGTCTCCAGCCATCGTCCTTGTGCACGAGTTGTCCTCATTTCCCCCTTTTACTTTCCCACTCTCCTCCCCCTCTCCGTTCCCCTTTTACTTCTAGTGGTGTGTGTTTACGCTTGTGCGTGTGTTATTTTAACAGCAATTTTAATGAAGCGCAAAACCGTTGAAATACAATTTGTAAAGCAAGGCTAAACTCAGCGGTTCCAACAGAAAAATATAACAACAACAAAAAGCACACAAAATTTCTACTTAGAAGTCGGCTGAATGAAGGGGTTTCACTTTTAACCATATCCCGCTGCCAACAGCAAATAAAAATGGCACACAAACGCACTTTTGGCCGTTGTAGTCGTATTTTGGCTCATCTTTTGTTCGCGCTTTTTGTGCGAGTTAATTAAAAAGGGTTTTCGGAATGCCCCAGCTCCCTTTCTGGGACCCTTTCTGTAATTCATTGTGGGAACTCCCAAGACCAAAGCAACCAGAAATGTACTTACGTATATCACTGCGGACGGCAGTCCGCGCTAGTGACGAAAGCAGCACGAAGGGTGCGAAGGCGACTAGCATATATACACAGGAAGAATGGAAAATTTGCTACGACTGTCCGATCAGGTCGAGCTATATACCGATCGAAAGGTATCAACTTAACTTACAAATGTGCATACTAAGACTTTTGAAAACTCACCTGGTTCGTGAGATAAACAGGTGTAAGTGGGAGGGTCAAAATTTAAATGATTGGAGCTAATGGGGCCGTTGGAGCCTTTTTGATTTTTTTTTTAATTTTTAACTATTTTAATCAAAAATACGCGTCGAATGACACCTTGATCATCAAAATCCGATCACTGGTTCAGAAGATAATTAATTTTGAAATTTTTGGTGCCCTTCTCAAAACGAGATGAAAAGTCAGTCTGTTTGTTTGTTTGTTTGTAAGGATCAAATCGTTGATTTAGCTTAAAAGTTTGAATGAGGACTTGTTCCCGATCAAAAATCTAGAAACGTTTGTTATACGACTTTTTCGAAAAAAAGCTAGTTTAGCGGGAAATCGCTAAAAACCGCTAAAATTAAAACCCATATAGCAGTCAAACGATAAAAGCTACAGATGCGATCTATATATCGTTGAAAAGGTATTTTGAAGGGCTGTTATGCATACCTTTTAACTTTTTTTCTAAAGTACACAGGTAAATTGCTACAGGTGACATAAGGTATTTTCCCCACATTTTGGCGGTTTTTGAGAAAACGCCGCTAACGATATTTTTAAATTTCAATATGTTTTAGTTTGTAAAATTTCGCGTTTTTTGATATATGACACAAAAAATTTTACCGATAGGTTTGGAAAATATAACCTATTAACTGAATATATACGTTTTACTTTGAATTGGAATAGGGCAGCAGCAACGAGTGTCATAGCAGCCAGTTTGTTTGTTTGGATAGCTTAAATGTTTGAATGAGGACTTGTTCCTGTTCAAAAATCTAGAAACGTTTGCTCTACGACTTTTGCGAAAAATCGCTAGTTTAGCGGGAAATCGCTAAAAACCGCTAAAATTGAAACCACCATAGCATCCAAACGATAGAAGCTACAGATGCGATCTATACATATATCGTTGAAAAGGTATTTCGAAGGGCTTTTGCACTGCTTGCAGCGTAATGCGGAAATTACCTGTTAGCTGAATACATACATTTTACTTAGAATGGGAATAGGATAGCAGCAGCAAAGTGTCATAGCACCCAGAGTTTAAGAGTGCTGATAGCTTTTGCGCTGGGCATGTGTGTTTGTAAAGGGGACCAGTGTTGCCAGACAATTTGCTTTAGCTTGTACAAACAATAATCAAAGTTGACAAAGCTATACTGTCAAAAAATATTGCAATTTCAAAATTTCTGAGGTCTTATTCAAAATTTCTGATATCCCACAAAAAAAACCTCTTTACGAGGTAAAAGTCTAGTGACGAAAACATTTTCATGCCCCAAAATTTCTGATATCCAATTTTGTGACGAATAATATTAAGTTTTACACATAAATTATTTTAAACAAAATTTTTGCATTCGGCACTGCGCAAAACAGTGAATGAGTTTTATTTGGTATGAAGAATTGATACATTTTAGCGCAATGTGCCGAGTGCCAAAATTTTGCTTAAAATAATTTATGTGTAAAACTTAATATTATTCGTCACAAAATTGGATATCAGAAATTTTGGGGCATGAAAATGTTTTCGTCACTAGACTTTTACCTCGTAAATATGTAGGTTCTTTCATTTTCCAAATGCTTTAACAGCAAGCTAACGACGACTGTCGACTTGGCAAGCGCTGGGAATATTCCTAAAACTCGATTATATGTTGGAGACTTCGGGAAGTACTAATGAAGTTACAGATCATCCATAAATTGACTTTTAATTCAAATAAATTACAATTTCACAACTTTTTGTACGTAAAAAAAATTGTTCCGCTTAATTAGAGCGAACTGGATTTGAAGTGGAAATGACTTCCCAAATAAATTCTAATCAACTGGAGTCAATAATAACCCACAAATTTTATGGGAAAACAAAAAAAATTTGCCCTTGATGTTTAGCTTAAAATCAAGCACTTACTTTTCATAGATTAAATAACTTTATCATGACATTTGATTCTATACGAATGTCGAAAAATATTACTCAGAATTCGAAAAAAAAAATTAGGAATCCAAAATTAGGAATCGAATAATTAGGAATCCAAAATTACGAATCCGAAATTAGGAATACAGTTATTAGGACTCCAAAATTAGAAAGACATAAATTGGGAAAGCAAAAATTGGGGAGACAAAAATTGGGAAAACAAAAATTAGGTAAACAAAAATTGGGAAAACAAAAGTTAAAAATCGTGCGATTTTTAAAAAAATATTTTTGGTTTCGGCTATTTCCTATATCGATTAACAGCGCATGTCATATTTAGTCGATCCATTTACTTCAAATCTACATCGCCACCTTATTTAAAAAATCAACAATTTTTTTTATCTATGAGTTGGTTGTATGTATTGAGCAGCGATTTAAGACGATTTCATATTTTGATTGTTTTTTTTTTTGGGTCTATCCAACATAATAAGAGCTTCCAGTTTGAAAAAAACTGGGCTTGATTCCCCCCTCGTCAATTGTAATCAAACATGTGCTTTTAAGTTCTTCGATATGAAATGCAAAAAAAAAATATACTTCCCGTCATTTAAAAAAAAAAATATATATATAAATAAATACTTTTCTCAGTTGAAATTCCTAATTTATGATTTCAGATTTTTTCTTCCCAATTTTGAATTCCTAAAGTTTTATTCTAGGTTTTTTTTCTTCTTTATTAAAATTCCTTAAAAAAGTTTCGGAATTCGTATAAAGTACTATGTCATTTACAACTTAATAATAATTTAATGGCCATTGAAAAATTTAATTTTTTATTAAGGTATGACATTTTTATTTTGGTACCTAATTAAATATTATTTAAATGTAGTACTTTAAAAATATATTCTTGACTTTACATAAGAAAATACATACTTCGTTATCTGACCAATGACTTTGATTGATAACCTTAAATATGCTTTTAAGCAAATTGGATTGCATTAGATTTATATATATGTAAGTAGTTACTACAATATATTTTAAAATAACAATGATAAATAACTTACAGTAAGTCAATATTATAAAGTCGCTAAGGTGCAACAATGATATTATCTCAACAGGATTTTATGGAATATCGTAATAAAGCAATAATTAAGAGTGTTTCAGTCTCAAGAAAAATGCTCGACTATGTATTACTCTGTAACACCCACAAATATTTAAATATGACTGTTTGTTTAGAATAAGATAAGTTTAAACTGTACAGATCTACAAAATAAAAGATAATTGTCTGTTTAGTTCGCTCTAAAAATAATTGCAAAATAATAAATAAAAAAAATGAACTAAAAAATTTATTCGAATACGCGCAAAAGCCAAAAGAAAGTGCAGAGACTAATTATTTAATTTCTTTATTTCTGAGTTTGTTTAAAACTTTGTGCGGGTTCTATTTAAGGTCTCTTCGGTAAATGCACTTTAGTTATTAACTCTTAACTTTAAAATTTAAAGTATGCAAATTTATGGATTCATAAGCTCCATCATCATCATTCACGCCGTTCGCCGTCAAGTTTATTACCTGTTGTCAGCTTTGTTGCCAACGTTGTCGTCGTGTTTCTCATATTGCTAAGTGTCTGAAATTCAAAAGATGGGCAATGCTTATAGTGGTAGCGTAGAGTAGAGTCATGTAGTCGGTGCCGAGATTGCCGCTACTGTTGCATGCCTCTTTGTTTGTTTGCCTTGTTTGCTTTGTGTTTGTATTGCGTTGTGTTGTGTTGGATTGTGTGTATATGAGTGTGTGTGTATATGTGTGTGCGTTGTTTGCTATTTTCCGAGTCTAGTGCTGCGCGGTTGCCTATGCAAATATTTGCAACTGTTAATAGCCAAGAGCGCTGTAATGCCGACTCATCAGCAAGCTGACGTCTAGCCTCGTGCCCTTTGGCAATGCCCCAGTAGAAAGGCATTGCCCCCATCCCCCCATATTCACTTTAACTCACACCCACACATTCGCACACATTCACATACTTTTACACGCACTCTTCACTTTCGCTCTGTTCACATTTCCGTATCCGCATTCGCGTCGCGCACATCTGCCAAATGGCGCATGCATTTGCGACATGTGTAAACAAAAACAACAACAACAACTACAACATCAACAGCTACAACAATTACAATAACAACTGCAACTACAACTACAACTGCTACTACAAAGGCTGAGCGTCAACACAAACTCGAAGGATGCATTGCTGCATTTGGCGCTTACATCTCACAGCAGCATCAAATCCAACGACATCTTTTCCTCTGTTTCCACTTTTCTCTAGTGGTAAATAGAAGCACAGCTGAATACACTACCACTATTAAAATCATTGACTTTTAACAAGTTCATTTAAAATCTCACTTTTAAATTGATGTACACACAGATATTAAACCAAAACCATAAAATGTCTTCTGGGTAATAGTGAGGGTATATAATCTTCGACTTGTCGAAAATGTCCGCATCATTATTTCTATTTGCTGACGGACAAATCATCTCCATGTATGTTATGTATGTCTGAATTCACGTCGTTTTCGTGATACAAGAATGCTAAGCCTGAAATCTTAATAAGCGCCAGTGAATGTTTATTTTTTCATGCATTTAAGTTTTCATAAATTTCTAAAAAACCAAGCAAAAAAATGTCTGCGTTAAATCAAAATTTGATCATTAAAACCTTCAAAACTGCTGTTAATTGCAATTATATTTGCAACTTAATACATCGATACGTCATAAAATTAAGGGAGATAATTTTTTTGGTATTATTTACAGTCGAACTTCCCTAACTCGAACTTCCCCAACTCGAATTTTCTCTAACTAACAAAATCTGCTTCCGTATCTCGAATTTCCATAAGCCGACTTTCTCCGTAACTCGAACAAAAAAAATATTGGCGCTTGCTTCTGTAAGTCGAATTTTTCGGAAAAATCCCCAAAATAGTTTGAATTTTTTTTCGTTTCTATTTTATGCTTTTGTTACTGGCTCGATTGAATATGTAATATTGATGTACATTAACATATGGAGATGCAATATGATAGAATATTGCATCAACAATTATTTAGGCTTGTGAAATTGCTATCTGAAAGATGCTCTTAATGTACCTCTTTGTCAGCTCATCAGCGCAAGATTATTTACGATGGCACCAACACGTGTGTTATAATGTTTATCGCTTTAAGAAATATTTAAACTTACACTCCCCGAAATTTAATTAAAGGCACCTTATTTTTGCATAAAAAAATTTTGATTGACAATAACGGTACCTTAAATTCATCATCAAGTGTGGTCATTGTTATTAGTTGTCTATTATAAGTTTCGAAAAAATCATTTACCGTTAGATTTCAGGTTGCTTTATCTGAACTTTCGTTTAGGTGCAACTTTTCATGCGAAATTCAATTAAAGGCAGTGCCTTTGTAATTGTTCCCAAGAAATGTCCTGATGACAAATAAATTTCGTCAGTATTTATTTCAAGTGCTGAGTCTATTGATAAGTAGAAAATAACTGAAAAACGCAGATATCAAGTCCGAATTGAATACAGGAAAGGGTACGGCACTATCATCCTAAGAAGTTTGTAAGGTCCTTGCTTACAAGGATACTAAGAGCTCCAACCGGAATATTTCACTGATATTAACTCGTTATGTCCCAGCAAAGGACAATTTAATCAAATTAAAGAAAACTATATCAAAAATTGGTCTGAAAACAACAATCAAAAAATTTCCATAAGGCCCAAATCGGGAATTATTCGCTCCAGCTCAAAAAAAACTCTACTGTATCCAATTTTAAAACTGATTTGCAGTTGCCAATAACAACACTTCGAGTACACCAAATTTTGTCGAGCAGCGACCGCTCAAAGTGAAGGAAAACTAAGTTGAAGACAGCTCTTACTGAAACCCATATATTAACAACACTAGATGTTGCAAAAAACCATACGTCTGTCTTCAACTTAGATTTCCTTCACTTTGAGCGGTCGCTGCTCGACAAAATTTGGTGTACTCGAAGTGTTGTTATTGGCAACTGCAAATCAGTTTTAAAATTGGATACAGTAGAGTTTTTTTTTTGAGCTGGAGCGAATAATTCCCGATTTGGGCCTTATGGAAATTTTTTGATTGTTGTTTTCAGACCAATTTTTGATATAGTTTTCTTTAATTTGATTAAATTGTCCTTTGCTGGGACATAACGAGTTAATATCAGTGAAATATTCCGGTTGGAGCTCTTAGTATCATTGTAAGCAAGGACCTTACAAACTTCTTAGGATGATAGTGCCGTACCCTTTCCTGTATTCAATTCGGACTTGATATCTGCGTTTTTCAGTTATTTTCTACTTATCAATAGACTCAGCACTTGAAATAAATACTGACGAAATTTATTTGTCATCAGGACATTTCTTGGGAACAATTACAAAGGCACTGCCTTTAATTGAATTTCGCATGAAAAGTTGCACCTAAACGAAAGTTCAGATAAAGCAACCTGAAATCTAACGGTAAATGATTTTTTCGAAACTTATAATAGACAACTAATAACAATGACCACACTTGATGATGAATTTAAGGTACCGTTATTGTCAATCAAAATTTTGTTATGCAAAAATAAGGTGCCTTTAATTAAATTTCGGGGAGTGTATTTATTCGAAACTGGACCAAAAAATTGAAGTGGCTGAAAAAACAGTTTTCATTATATTAAAAAATGGAAAATTATTTATGATGTAATTTGAATCGGGAAATTTTTCTGGATACAGCAAAAGAACGAAAACCCATTTTTGAAATACCAAGAAAATTTTGCAATTTAAAATGTATTTATGAATGAATAAAGTTGTAGTTTCTTTTAAAAACTTAAAAAAAAGTTCCCTAACTCAAAGTATCCATTTCTTTTTCTTGGATAATGGTGATTCGAGCTAGGAAAGTTAGACTGTATTTTTAAAATATAAAATTCATTTATAAAAAGAAAAAATTTATTTACAGTCGAACTTCCCTAGCTCGAATCACCATTATCCACGAAAAAAGTTCGAGTTAGGGAAGTAGAATTGTATGAAATTTGCCTAGTATTGCCACTCGATTTTGTCGAGTTAGAGAGACTTCGAGTTAGGGAAGTTCGACTGTAATTAAAAACCATGAATGTTAATTATTAAAGCTTATGCTTTAAAGTGCAAATTTTCCTCTCAGAAATTTCCACTTAGCTACACAAATTTCTGTCAATCATTGATTTTATCCTAAAAGCTAATTGATTATTGCGTATACGCCTGGCGCGTCTCGTTCCATTTTATGCCTCGCTCCACTTTATGCCTGATTTTACTAATTTTAGAACTGGTGCAAATTTTCTCTCTATGCCATGAAATGACGCGTTGGCTGTAAAAGTGTTGGAGCAGTTTAACTGCGGTCATAAGCGGATGTTGTGTGTGTGAGGACTCTGACGACAGGCACTGTATGGCCTCAATGCTGACTGCATTGATAGGCGCATTATATTGGGTTAAGTGCCGATGCACTTGTGTCTGTATGCGAGAATGTACACACACACACACATATTTGCCTTGTGTATGTGTCTAAAATTAAATTCTGCCTTAATGCACACTTAAAAGCGCGTTTCTGTGGTAACTTTAGGGCCAACCAAATACCGCAAGAGTCTATAAAAAATTAGCACACTGCCAGATTACAATTATCTGCTTAAATAAAATTGTTACATTTTTTACATACAATAGATTTTTTTTAACATTTTAATTTTAGTAATTCCCATTCAAATTATACTATGTATTTTATTCTATGAGAGGTTTGCTAACTAAAACCATTTTCAATTTTTAATAATAGTAAAGCACACTTTTAGGCTTGCATTGAATTAAATAAAGCACCACAAAGCAACTCCTAAAAGTATGCATTACATTTTTGTCAATCGAATTTTGATACAGTTTGCATTGTTGTAAATTGTAAACATTTAATTATAATTACCAACAATTGAGAAACAGTGTTTTTTGTTCCACTCGAATAAGTTAATAACTAAAGCCGAGTATTATGTATGTTTTTTCATGCGTCTAAAATAAAGAGAGAATTAAGATGTTTGCCCGACTTAAGATGTCAGAATTGACGTTGCGACGAGGAAAATGCCTTGATCCTGCTTTCCCTCGTACTTGGACTGTTAATCCCCGTGGGTATATCCTGCGGCTGCCTGTGCCTTTGTTAACAGCCCAATCCTGTGCTATCGCCGCGTTCTCTTTGTATTTGCCTTTCGCTTATCTGCAGCTTGTCCCTAGCCATTTTCCAGTTAATGATCAAAGTGATGATGTTGCCCCTTTTTCGTTTACTCTCTCTTCGCCTAGTCAGGTGGACTTACAGTTCGTTTATATGCTAGGTGTTCGCCATTCGCTCATTTAGACCTTTTGGCAGGGCCATAACAACGTAATCGAGTGTATACAATGCGATAAAGTCGAATTGCTGGCACTTAATGCCACGGCAAAGGCAGATTCCAAAAAAAAATGTGCCTGCAAATTGGCCAACTTTGCGCTTTTTTGGTCCGGCACGTCCTTTGGCTGTCCTTGTAGCCACTTTCTGTGCCTTCCCCGAGCCACCTAATGAAGTGCCGAATTCTAAGTTATAGTTGCGTCCCATAGGCATCATAATTGTAATTGGTTGGACCTATAGTACGATGCATGCTCGTGGATTCGATGCCGAAAAACGCGTAATTAAAGGAGCGCAATACTACTGTGGGCAAAAAGTACCGGGAATTTTAAATTTAAAAAATTTTGGGATTCCAATCGGAAAAAATGTTTGTACTTTTAGGTTGGCACTACTATCATTAACATCTGTGCAAAATTATACGTTAAAATATTCATTAGTGTTTAAGTTACGATTAGTTTTGTACGACGCCAAATGTGCATTTGGCGATTTTTGTGCCAAAAAACGGTCAATTTCATCGAAAAAAGCTCCGCGTGGAAGTGTGTGAAACAATGTTTTCTGACTATCAGGATATTATAAAACGCATTATTACGGGCGATGAGACTTGGATCTACGCTTACGACATGGAAACTACCGATCAATCGAGCGAATATCGGCAAAAGGTGGGCCGAGACCGAAAAACTCGCGTCAAATTCGCTCAAAAATCAAGGTCATGTTGACAGTTTTTTTGGATTATCGTGTTGTAGTTCATTATGAATTCCTTCCGACCGACCAAACTGTTAACAAGGAATATTTTTTGAGCGATATGCGTCGTTTGCGCGAAGCTATGCGTAAAAAGAGGCCAGAACTATGGGCTGACAACTCATGGTTCTTGCAACATGATAATGCGCCCTCTCATACTGCCCCTGTTCTATGTGTTCTAACTCGACCAAAATTGTCCCGCAGCTACTTTTTTCGCCTGATTTATCTTTGTGTGACTTCTGGCTATTTTCTAAGCTCAAAACACCTCTCCGAGGACATCGCTTCGGGTCGATTGAGGAGATTCAATCAAAATCGCCAAATGCACATTTGGCGTCGTACAAAACTAATCGTAACTTATTCACTAATGAATATTTTAACGCATAATTTTGCACAGATGTTAATGATAGTAGTGCCAACCTAAAAGTACAAACATTTTTTCCGATTGGAATCCCAAAATTTTTTAAATTTAAAATTCCTGGTACTTTTTGCCCACAGTAGTATATGAAAATAGTTGCCATTACGCCGTTTATTATAACTAACAGACGATAGGACAAAAGGTAGTCTAAAATTGAAGCTATTTATATGATAAGTCTTATTAATAACTATGACCAAATATTTGAATATCGCTTCCAAAATCGATTTCTTCTACGTTATTATTTCTATTAATCTGTTTTTATTTTAAATTAGTTTGAATCCTGTTCTTTAAGAGAATCAAAAGACTCTCTTCGGAAATATTCATTCAAAGAACAATCGAATATTCAAACTGTATGTCGATACATATTTCAAATTGATTTGAATATTATTCAATTATTTTATGTTTAATGTAGCTCTTTTGAATATCTAAATTTTGAAGTAAAAGTAACATTTAAGTCAAAAACAGCCGATTTAAGAATATACTTTTTAAATAATATGTATGATTAGCCGACTAAGGATAATAATTCTTAGACTTTTTTCTACAGTCCAGCAGACGTCCACTTATAAAGTAATTTTATTGATTTTCTCTGTCTTATAATTTGTACAAATAAATAACATGCAATATTAGTCCTCTTTATGAAAAGATAATACACAATGCTTAAAGCATTGACATTCTTAAACAGCATTACTTTTTTTCTGACCCATAAGTAAGTTCTAACATTATTTTATTAACATGGCATTCATTTGTCCAGAGTGCACTGTGTCCCCTTGTCCATCCATCCGTCCGTCCGGATTAGAAACATTTAGTGCGCATTAAGCAGTGTTTTTTCTGCAAAATGATTTTCAATTATGTTTTGTGCTGTTGTCCTCTGACTGGAACGAGAGAGAATCCGCAACGAACACTCCGGTCCACCGGTACCTGTACCTGTGCACTCGGCTCATTGCGCACGGCTGCGCTTTTGGCAGCACCCAAGCCACATTTCTCCTCTCCATCTCTTTCCTCCTCCATCGTCCCTCTCAACGTTGTGAGCCTCGAAGTGGGTGAAAATCATTTATAATTTTTGTAGAATTCATTGTGGCAATTTTTAGTTTTTTGTTGATAGTGTTTTATATCTGAATATGCATGAAATTGGCATTGTACAAAATCAATTTAAAATGCTGCCGGTAAAAGCAATTTCGTATACGCCATGTGGGCGTGGCATTTGGTGGGTCACTCGGTGGTTGGGTGGTAAAAAAGCGGGTTATTGAAATATATTGCATTTGCATTTGCCAGGGTATTAAAACTGGCGAATGCTCAAATGCCATAAAAACAACTGGAGTGGAATAAAAACACATAAGCATGCGATAAGGATAGACTAATAGATACCCTGCACGACAAAGATTACCAGCATCAACTTTAATTTAACTACAATTTATTAAGAAGTGTAGCCTTCTAAATATTTTACATTGTTATTGATATATATTGCATTTGCATTTGCCAGGGTATAAAAAACATGCGAATGCTCAAATGCCATAAAACAACTGGAGTGGAATAAAAATAAGTAAGCATGCGACAAGGATTGACTAATAGATACCCTGCACGACAAAGATTACCAACATTAACTTTAATTTAACTACAATTTATTAAAAATTGTAGACTATTAAATATATTACATTGTTATTGAATTATATTGTATTTGCATTTGCTAGGGTATAAAAAGCATGCGAATGCTCAAATGCCATAAAAATAACCAGAGTGGAATTAAAACACGTAAGCATGCGATAAGGATTGACTAATAGATACCCTGCACGGCTAAGAATTATTAAATCAGCTCTATCTTGATTACAATTTATTAAGAATTAATCGTAAAGTTTAATCTGACCAATTAAAGCTTTTAAGTCATGATACCTTAGTGAGTCCTTGTATTGATTACAGGGTATACAATATATTGAATTAAGGAACAAATTAAATATAACAGCAACTTTATCGCTCGAACAATTTTTATAGCCACATTTGAGGATAAAATTTAAAAGATTTAAAACATAAAATTACACATTTGCCCGAATATTGAAAGAGCTGCTCAAAGTTTCTGTAAGTCTCCGGGCTCTCCAATCATTAGCCTTGTTGCAAAGAAAATCATAGCATAGTGGCAACTTACATCCAGGCACCTTGCAAACTTGCTTGATAAATAAATCAAATATGTAATCCCAAAGGCACTTTCAAATAAATTGTATTTACAGCAAGGAGTCGAGGCCAGTCAAATACAATTTACAATTTACTGCCAATGTGAAAAAAGGCAAAGACAAATTTTAAATAAATTGCAAACAAACGCTCTTATTCAATTTCATAACAACAACAACAACAGCAGCAACATGAAATAGAATAAATTCAAATACGAGTAAAATAAAATAAGCTGCAAGTTTGCAGTGACCGCAAAGCACTTGACACGCTCAGCTGCCGTCCAATATAATGCAAAAACTTTGCAACGACTATATATATTTTGTACATATACATACATACATACATGTGTTTTGTACATATTTCTCTATAGATGCGAATGATGCTTTTCTCCTGTTGTGGGTTTTCCATCAGCCGAGTTCACATATCAATATGTATGTTGTGTGTGTTTCTACCCAAAGAATGTCGCTTATGCATAAACAAAGCAAAAGTTCACAAAGGAATTGACAATAAATGCAAATACCTTTTGTGAGCTATTTATACCCTGTATTAAGCAAATTGAAATCAGGGACTATGCTGAATATATGAATATAAGCTTAAAACTATAAAACTTTATACTTTACCATCATGATACACTGATGTTAATTTTCAGAGACTGGTTCATTAGAAAGTTTGTTTCTACTTCAATCGATTAACTTTCTAAATATTAAGCTAAAGGATTAAAAATATTATATCACTGCGGACGGCAGTCCCGCTAGTGGAAAGCAGCACGAAGGGTGCGAAGGCGACTAGCATATATACACAGGAAGAATGGAAGATTTGCTATGACTGTCCGATCAGGTCGAGCTATATACCGATCGAAAGGTATCAACTTAACTTACAAATGTGCATACTAAGACTTTTAGAAACTCACCTGGTTCGTGAGATAAACAGATGTAAGTGGGAGGGAAAAAATTTAAATTATTGGAGCTAATGGGGCCGTTGGAGCCTTTTTGAATTTTTGTTGAACTTTTTACAATTCTCATTAAAAATACGCGTCGAATGACACCTTAATCATCAAAATCGGACAACTGGATCGAAAGATAATTAATTTTGAAATTTTTAGGGCCCTTCCGAAAATGAGATGAAAAGTCAGTCTGTCTGTGTGTTTGTTTGGATCAAATCGTTAATTTAGCTGAAAATTTTAAATGAGGACTTGTTCCTGCTCAAAAATCTTTAAACGTTTGTTCTACGACTTTTTCGAAAAATAGCTAGTTTAGCGGGAAATCGCTAAAAACCGCTAAAATTGAAACCCTTATAGCAGTCAAACGATAAAAGCTACAGATGCGATCTATATATCGTTGAAAATGTATTTTGAAGGGCTGTTATGCATACCTTTTAACTTTTTTTCTAAAGTACACAGGTAAATTCCTACAGGTGAAATAAGGTATTTTCCCCCAAATTTTGGCGGTTTTTGAGAAAACGCCGCTAACGATTTTTTTTAAATTTCAATATTTTGTTTGTTTGTTTAGTTTGTAAAATTTCGCGTTTTTTAATATATGACACAAAAAATTTTACCGATAGGTTTGGAAGATATAACCTATTAACTGAATATATACGTTTTACTTTGAATTGGAATAGGGCAGCAGCAACAAAGTGTCATAGCAGCCAGTTTGTTTGTTTGGATCAAATTGTTAATTAAGCTTAAATGTTTGAATGAGGACTTGTTCCTGTTCAAAAATCTAGAAACGTTTGCTCTACGACTTTTTCGAAAAATCGCTAGTTTAGCGGGAAATCACTAAAAACCGCTAAAATTGAAACCCCCATAGCATCCAAACGATAGAAGCTACAGATGCGATCTATATACCGTTGAAAAGGTATTTCGATGGGCTCTTAGGCACTGCTTGCAGCGTAATGGAAATTACCTGTTAGCTGAATATATACATTTTACTTAGAGTGGGAATAGGACAGCAGCAGCAAAGTGTCATAGCACCCAGAGTTTAAGAGTGCTGATAGCTTTTGGGCTGGGAATGTGTGTTTGTAAAGGGGACCAGTGTTGCCAGATAATTTGTTTTAGCTTGTACAAACAATAATCAAAGTTGACAAAGCTATACTGTCAAAAAATATTGCGATTTCACAATTTCTGATGTCTTATTCAAAAATTTCTGATATCCCATAAAAAAAACCTCTTTACGAGGTAAAAGTCTAGTGACGAAAACATTTTCATGCCCCAAAATTTCTGATATCCAATTTTGTGACGAATAATATTAAAATTTACATATAAATTATTTAAAACAAAACTTTTGCATTCGGCACTGCGCAAAACAGTGAGTGAGTTTTATTTGGTATGAAGAATTGATACATTTTAGCGCAATGTGCCGAGTGCCAAAATTTTGTTTTAAATAATTTATATGTAAATTTTAATATAATTCGTCACAAAATTGGATATCAGAAATTTTGGGGCATGAAAATGTTTTCGTCACTAGACTTTTACCTCGTAAAGAGGTTTTTTTTATGGGTATAATGATTACAAGTGACTTGAATATGTTTCGATCAAATATGATATAGTCTGATTTTTCTAAAAACCATTAAAATCAAACATTTTAAAATCATGGTCCTATTCTTTTTCTAGCAAGTGTATTCTAAGTCATTGATTGCTTGATTAATATACAAAATATCATTATTTACGATCCCTGCTATTTATTTTGACAATATATTTAACAATATTTTGATAACTTTTCAATAATTTTCCAACTGCGTATCGTTTACAGGGTATTTTCCATTCCAAAACTTGATTTAATAATGGTATTAATTGCTTGTTTGTCTGCCTAGGCCACAATACCAAACGAAAATCAAATGAATAATGATAGGATCTAGAATACCATTGCATAAATTAGTTTTCTTAAGGTAAAAGCAATCATTTAGTAACAGGATATTCCACAGTTTTAAAACTGACAAACATTATTTTAAAATTAATGGTCTTTCATATTTTTAAAAACAATTTTATTTTTATCAGTTTTTACTTATGATATATCAAATGGAAAATACAGAGCAAATGTCACTCCCGAGTAAATGTCTGCGTAATCTCAGCAAGAAGTTAGATTTCGATTTGTCTCATCCAAATAGAAGCAACTTCCAATGGGTGAAGGCTATTTAGGAGTTCTTCTGTGGCACCTTGACGATGACACTCTTGACCTCTGTGTAGTTGGAGAGCGCGTACTCGCCATTCTCGCGTCCATGGCCGGACATCTTGTAGCCACCGAATGGAGCCTGGGCAGCCAAGGCGTTGTAGGTGTTAACCCAAACAGTGCCGGCGCGAAGACCATTGACCAGGTAGTTGGCCTTGTCGAGATCCTTGGTAAAGATGCCGGCAGCCAGGCCGTAGTCCGAGTTGTTGGCACGCTCGATGACCTCGTCGAGTTTCTTGAATCGAATCAGCTGCTGAACAGGACCGAAAATCTCTTCGCGAGCGATGGTCATGTTGTCCTGGACATCAGCGAAGACCGTGGGCTCAACGAAGTAACCGGGCAGACCCTCGGGACGCTTGCCACCGGCGACAATCTTGGCGCCTTGCTCCTGGCCCGTCTTTATGAGGCCCAGAATCTTGTCCATCTGCTCCTGGTTGACCTGGGGGCCCTGCTCGGTGGTCAGCTCGAAGGGATTGCCGACGGCACGCTTCTTTGCACGCTCCGCACTGCGCTCGACAAACTCATCGTAGATCTTGTCCTCCACAAAGGTGCGTGAGCCGGCACAGCAGCATTGACCCATGTTGAAGAATAGACCAAAATGTGCCGTCTCCACGGCATAGTTCATGTCGGCATCAGCCAGAATAATGTTGGGCGATTTGCCGCCCAATTCGAGGGTGACACGCTTCAGGTTGGTGTTGCCCGACGCCAATTGAATCAATTTGCCGACATCTGTGGATCCCGTGAAGGCGACCTTATCGACATCCTGGTGATTGGCCAGGAAAGCGCCTGTCTCTCCCATACCGGGCAGCACGTTAACGACACCCTCGGGGAAGCCAGCTTCCTTCACCAGTTGGGCGATGTACAATGCCGTCAGACTGGTCTGCTCAGCCGGTTTCAGGACAATTGTATTACCGGTGGCCAAGGCAGGACCCAGTTTCCAGGCCATCATTAGAATCGGAAAATTCCAGGGTATAATCTGACCGCACACGCCCACCGGCTCATGACGTGTGTACGTAAAGAAGTCACCATCCATGGGAATCGTTTTGCCGTGCGTCTTATCCGCCCAACCGGCAAAGTAACGCAGATTCTTGATGGCAAATGGCAAATCCACATTGTAGGACATACTGTATGGCTTGCCATTGTCGAGGGTCTCCAAGCTCTAAGAACAATTAAGGCATTAGCATTTGGGACTGATTTTTGTGGTCTTTATTGCTTACCGCCAAATAAACTTGGTCACGTTCCATGAGATCAGCCAGACGGTAGAGCAGGCGTCCACGGTCCGAAGCATCCATGCGGCGCCAAGGAGAGCCCAATCTAATAATTTATAATTATTTTATAGATTAGTAAACTAGTCCTTTACTCAATCTTATAGCCTTTCCTCACTGAAACTACATTTCAGCATTTTAGCATTTTCGGAGCAAATGTCACAATTTTCCTATACATTTCATATGGGAGCTACTGGTGGGAAAATAGTGTCAGCGAGAAAAAATAGTGTCATTTCTGAGAAATGTAACTACATTTTTAGAAAACAATGCGATATTCATCGCAATTCAATCGATATTTGGAATTTTTTTTAAATTCTCGAAAGTACTATCACCAGATTTCTCAACTTCTGGCGCCAAATTTCAAACGATTAAAAACTGTACTTTATTTTTAATTTAATGAAGAATGTAGTAACGGTAAAATGCTGCAGTTAACAACAGAAAAATTAAAAAACTGACCCTTTTGGCTACAAGAGTCAACAAAACACATTACGATCGCAACAATTATTATTAAATCGTTAAAGTATCTCATTGGTAAATATTCTAATATTTATTAGTATCAAATAAATAAATATTCAGTTGAATTGTACAAGAGGCATCCGATAAGGGCGCTTCGAGCTGTTTTTACCAACAATCAATAAACAGAATCTAAGAATCCCTGACTCTTGCTCTAGTTGCGCTGACACCATAAGTACATTGTCTCCAATTTTCGTTATTCCACAGACGATCCCAACCCATAGAGCTACGGCAACCCCTTGTCCAATGAGAGCTCATTGAAATGGTGTTTTCATTTTGGGTTCCCTTTGCAATGGTTAATCTGAATGGTTTTCCAATCCGGTAAAGTTGGATGGTCTTCTAAACATCACAGATTCTGTCCAAAGCAGTGTAATTTTCTTGAATTCCTTCCATTTATTTTCTCGTATTTTTTAATTTCAGTTGTCAAACGAGTTTGTAAACAAATCACAAATGTTTTGTAAATGCTAAATGCAAATGCTATGCTATGAGGACCGACAGTTGCATACTTATCGATAGCACCGATATTTTTATAAAATGTACATTAGTGAGGAAAGGTTATTAAAAATAGTCAAACTATTCTATACTTAAATCGTATTGAGACTAGAAAATAAGCTCGTTTACCAAAAATTTTTTTATTTAATTTTATAATCCCATAAATAGTGGTTTCTAAACTTTCGTTTAAAAATTTGTTTAATACAGCAAACCCTTTTAATATATTTTATACAGCCTTAATTATAAGGACATCATTCTTGCTGGTTTAATTTTATGAACTATAATTAATTGTTATAATTTAAACGTATTTAAAAATGGTATTTCTCTGCACATTTTTTACTTCGTTCACTGAGCTCAACAAATTTCTGACAAAATCGTTAGTTATAAGAGTTCCTTTTTTTACAGTTGTTATTTATCACTTTTGGGAGTCCCCTCTCAATTTATTTTTACTTTTCTCTAGGTATTAACAGAAAATTGTGTGCAGAAAACACGAGAGAGTGTTAAATTTGAAGCTGTAAAACTTCAGTTTAAGGAACTTAAAAAGTAAAACAAAATAGTTGTGTACTTAAAATCAATTTAAAAGCGAGAGAAAGTTGTATAGAAGTTTCAGTTTAGGGAAGTTCGATCACTGTGGACGGAAGTCCACGCTAGTAACCAAAGGCTAGCTGTGAAGAATCATAACCATTTAGCACAATGATAAACTTAAACTTTAAATAATAATTTATATATTACATTTGATATCGTTCGTCACAAAATTTGGTATCAGAAATTTTGGGGCATGAAAATGTATCCGTCACTAGATTTTTACCTCGTGCAGAGGCTTTTAGAAGTTTTATTAACTGTCTCTATTAGAGATCAGCAAATTGTTGAAAATCGCGATAACAGTAACTAGCAATTATATAAAATATTAAATTGCTCGATTGTCAGGACTAAGAGTACCGCATTCAATGGGCGTTATAAATTATAAATATTTTCATTAGTAAATTCACTAGAATGAAGTACCACAGCACTTGTTGCTTCTCGACTCACTTGAATGCCTGGCGTGCCGCCTTCACGGCAAAGTCAACATCCTCCTTGCCCGCGGATTGCACCTCGGCAATGGTCTGCTCCGTGGTGGGGTTGATGGTGCCAAAGGTTTTGCCCGACTTGCTCTTGTGCCACTCGTTGTTGATGAAGAGCTACAAACACAACAAAACGGTGCAATAAATAGCAACAATGTTAAAACCGTTATAATCACACATCGAGTCATATAAAAAATTGTATTTATATTTATTAAGTGTATTAGCTGATTGCGTCTGACGTGACGTACCCTCTTTTTCACCTCCACAACAGCTGATAAGTAATCGTTCTTTTGTTGACATATAAATACTCCCATCTACGGTTCATCCAATATTTGTTTAATCAATAGATTTCAATTAATATACAATTCATAACACATACTTATATGTATGTGACAAGTCTCCTCTCTCAAATTTGTTTATATGCAAACTCGGCATGACATTGCTAAATCTAAATATTATGAAAAATTTCCGTCAGGCATACAAACACCAAATCATCGAAATTTTATGTGGATTTGAAATTGAACGCATGAGGCTTGTCTAGTCAGTGTCTAGTCAGTGTCTAGTCTCTGAAACAGCCCATGACAAATAAACTTGTTTGTGCCACTACCAAAAATGTCATACTTAGTAATGGAAACGTTCTTATCTATCGGATAATGTACCAAGTTGTCAGAGAATCGAACGATTAAACAAATTTCGAATAACATGTGTTCTTATAAATGTTTAAAATATTATAACCTAAAATATTTTTTTTATTTACATGTTTTTATCTAATAATTAAAAATATTTTAAGTTAATTTATTTTATATTAACAAGGAAAATTAAATACAATAAAATTAAATATAGAAAGCTGCTTCTGTTCATAAGTAAATGTTTATAAAGAAAATATTATTCACACAATCTTATTTGCCTACAAGTGTGTGTATACACTGTACACGTATTTATAAATTTAGCCGGCACCTAATAATAATAAATAAGTAAATACTATGTACACAAATAAGTACAATAGCCAAATACAAATAATTTGAGTTTTTTAGGATTTTGAAATGATACAATTGACAAACAAACAAACATATGAATGTACGTACATATGTTGTTGCTATTTATATTATGTACTTCCACTTTCAACTTTGCTTACACTCGAAGAATTCAAATGCAGAATGATAAGTTGAGTTGAGTTAATTAATATATGTACATTAGGGTGTCCCTTATTTGGTCAAAGTCAATATTTTAAAACGCATACGGGCTAGTTCTGTTCATTAGGTCCTAAAGCACTCAGAAATAAATTTTTACCTTAATCGGAGTATGATAACCCGTGCCGACTTGGATCGGAAAATTTTAAAATTATATAGGACAAAAAAAAATTTTTTATTTTTTTTTTAATTTTTTATTTTTTTACTTTGTTCATTGGATCCTAAAGAACTCAAAACCAAGTTTTCACCTTAATCGGAGTACTAGAACCCATTCAAATTTGCATCAAAACATGAAAAATCATCGAAAAATGTATAATCAGTGTTAAAATACTGTTTTTCATGTTTCGATGCAAATTTGAATGGGTTCTAGTACTCCGATTAAGGTGAAAACTTGGTTTTGAGTTCTTTAGGACCCAATGAACAAAATAAAAAATAAAAAATTAAAAAAAAATAAAAAATTTTTTTTTGTCCCATATAATTTTAAAATTTTCCGATCCAAGTCGGCACGGGTTATCATACTCCGATTAAGGTAAAAATTTATTTCTGAGTGCTTTAGGACCTAATGAACAGAACTAGCCCGTATGCGTTTTAAAATATTGACTTTGACCAAATAGGGACACCTAATGTACATACACTCACTCGCATATCTCTGCGTACACCCTTATTTTTGCTTTAACTGCTATGTTAGTAGAGGTATCACAATAAAAAAAATATATTTGGAAAGGTCGTGTAAATTCCGTTTGAATGACACAAAACTTTTTTTAACCCATTGAGTACCCTTGGATAATTTCGAATTTATGTAAAAGTCACTTTTTAAAACTTTTTTCCTCGATTTTTTCCAAAAAATGTTGGGATGCAAAAAAATTCTTGGAGCAATTCAAGGAGTAACTGCAAAAAAAAATTTTCAAAAATAATTTTGCTAGTATTTTTTAAAATTGTTTGACAACTGCAAAAAAGGCACTTTTTGCATGAAAATGAGGAAAAATGGGTTAAAATGGTCATTTTTAGGATTTTCAAAAAATTTTAAAAAATACTAGGAAAATTATTTTTGAAAATTTTTTTTTGCAGTTACTCTTTGAATTGTTCCAAGAATTTTTTGCATCCCAACATTTTTTGGAAAAAATCGAGGAAAAAAGTTTTGAAAAGTGACTTTTACATAAGTTCGAAATTTTCGAAGGGTATTTAATGGGTTAAGGAAATTTTTGCATCATTCAATCGGAATTTAAGCGACCTTTCCAAATATATTTTTTTAACGTGATAACTTTACTTACATAGCTGTTATAGCAAAAATAAGGGTGTACGCAGAGATATGCGAGTGAGTGTATGTACAAAGTGCTCAACATGCATTCCACAGTTCGTTAGACACAAACTTAACAATTTGTTGAAATTGTGAGTGCACAACAAAACTTTTCAGTCAAACGCACAAACTTTGTGGGTGAAACAGGAGAAACAAACGCTTGTCAGATGGCGCGAGTAAAGAGAGAGGCACGCACAGGGGCCTCAGTGATATAACAGCGATGAGAGCGTCGAAAAGCAACAACAACAACAACAGCCGGCTGCGAATACAATTTTTGCTCTGGTTTTCTTTTTGCCTATTTTGCCGGTTGGCACGTCTTCATTTATATGCAAGCGTGAATGTGTGTGTATATGGCTATGTACAATGTACATATCGAGATAAACACATGGACGTTAGCTTGGGAATTACTTATTAATTCCAAATATGATTAAAACTAAACTCAATTTTGTGTATCAACATTGTGGTGCAAGATTTTGCTTATCTTCTTATCGTGATTTGCAATTTGAGTAGATTGTCTGCAACAGCAGGAGCGCGAACAGTGCAACAAAGGGAGACGGCAAGAACAGCTGCGCTCTGTCAAGGTCAATAGTCAGAAGACGGCGACAAAGCATAATATTATCATGCTTCATATCAACAACACAATAAAGTTAGAGTCTCAGGATGTATACATATGTACACATACATATGTATATGTATGTATGCAGTGGTCTGATAACAGGTTTGTTGAAATAATCTTAATATATGTACATTTATATACTGTGTGTACATTATGTACTTACGCCGGTGTAGAGCACGTCCGGAGAAGTCTGGGGTTGCGGCATTGACGCATATGAAGCAGCAGCTGCATAATTTTTACACTGTGCTCGCAGCAACGCGGTGGTTTTCAAAGTACGCAACATTTTGTAATTAATTAATTAATTCCGAAAGACTAAGACAACAGAAACTGGAAAAGAGCGTGCTAAATGCGCAGCGGCCGATTAGCAACTGAGGAATAGCGTTAGCAGCTTTCAGCGCGAAAGCTACCATAAACATTTTGAGAGCAAACTAGCCCGCTAAACGGTAGTTGGCTCTCTTAAGCTTTTCGAACAAACACATGCTTGCGTGTGCTCAAAGCAATAAAAAGCTATAACAACAACATTGAGAAGCAATAACAAAACAGCTGCTGATCGCTCAACGACTCTCATCTTGCTTTTCGCTCATTTTGAGCGGCGCCAATTTGAGAGATTTGCATATCAACGCGTAAAATACTCGCGAATTTAGCTATAAAAACTCATTGCTTTTAATGTGTGGATGTTTTTTTGGGCAAATGTATATATGTACATACATACATACCCAGTGGCGGAAATTCGCCTACGAAAATCGATTACAACCACCATACTTCGTGGAATGTACTCAGTTGAGTTCATACCAAAATTTCCATTACTTTTACATTAGGTGGGCCGCTGTTAAGCTCGACCAGCTTTTAACTTATATACGTGTAATCGAGCAAGTATGCGAGTATAATTGAGTGAGCACTTTCGTCTTGCATTACCGTTCTGTATACTAGTAACAGCTGTTGCTTATGAAATTGTAATGCAGATACATTACGATCCTGTATACTGTTGCGTATAGGATCGTAATGCAGATGCTTTATTGGCTGGTATACAATGCCTATAGGACTGTAATGCAGATGCTAAACCAACCCCAAAATAAAAGATTGTAATTTTTCAGAAAAATATTTATAATTATTAATATTATATTATATTTATAGTTATGAAATTAAAATAAAAATATAATAACTAAAAAAAATTAACAACAAAAAATTAAACAAATTAAAAATATAAAAATTAAATTAAAAATTGGTTGTTTATAACAGAATGAATTTTCTTCTCCACTTGCTCCATTCTGGCTTCCAGGGATTTAAGGGCGATGTCGGTATTGTTGTCCATTTCTGAAAAGTATTAAATATTTATTAAATGTTTAAAACAATATAATTATCAATAAGCTTACCCAAATTTACTTTCCTTTAAAGTTGTTGAAGTGTTGCAGCCACGCGGTAAAATAGAAGTGACACGCGACAAAACAATCAAACAAAACACACACATGCTCGGCTGCAACCAAAGCAGAATAGCAAAAGCCGAAAGACATTCGTGCATTTTCGATGGCCGAACAGTGTGAGTGTAAACAGCGCCCCATTACCAACCTACGTTCAAAAAGTGAAGAAAGTATCGGTTACGAAAGTACATTCGTCGATGCATTCAAACGCGTTACAACAATCGGTTGTGGCCGTGTTCCGCCACTGGGTATATGTATAAATTCATACATACATACATACAGTTTGTCAAGTAATTGTTTGCAAAGCCTTAAAAATGTAATATTTCGACTTTAAATAAGAAAATAATAGCTTATTATATATATTTGGAAAGGTCATTTAATTTTCGTTCAAATGATGCAAAAATTTCCTTAACCCATTAAGTACCCATTAAAATATTCGAATTTTAAAAAAGGTCTACTTTTTCAACTTTTTTCCTCGATTTTTTCCAAAAAATGTTGGGATGCAAAAAAATTCTGGAAACAATTCTAAGAGTAACTGCAAACAAAAATTTTCAAAAATATTTTTGCTAGTATTTTTTAAAATTGTTTGAAAATCCTAAAAATGACCATTTTAACCCATTTTTCCTCATTTTCATGCAAAAAGTGACTTTTTTTCAGTTTTCAAAAAATTCTAAAAAATACTAGCAAAAATATTTTTGAAAATTTTTTTTTGCAGTTACTCTTAGAATTGTTTCCAGAATTTTTTTGCATCCCAACATTTTTTGGAAAAAATCGAGGAAAAAAGTTGAAAAAGTAGACCTTTTTAAAATTCGAATATTTTAATGGGTACTTAATGGGTTAAGGAAATTTTTGCATCATTTGAACGAAAATTAAATGACCTTTCCAAATATATATAATAAGCTATTATTTTCTTATTTAAAGTCGAGATATTACATTTTTAAGGCTTTGCAAACAATTACTTGACAAACTGTATATATAATAAGCTATTATTTTCTTATTTAAAGTCGAAATATTACATTTTTAAGGCTTTGCAAACAATTACTTGACAAACTGTATGTTCAATGTACATATTTAATGGTGTTTCGCGAGCAATTGAGTCGTTTACTATTTGTGATTCTTGATGGCAATAGTCAAGGAGTGACTTCAATTCAGGAATAAATGTTGTAGTTAATTTACTGCTTTTGAAAAGTGTGTACCAGAATTTTTATGTAATAAATTACAAAATTTATTTTATTTCTTTCTCTATTTAATTTGGGTACCATAGGGTAAAAAATGTTCCCATTGTTAGCATAAATTAGTGATGTTAGTCCAAACAGTTTTTTTTTTTTTAACAATAACAAAATTTCTTTTATTTGGTAAGTGTGGAATCCGTACATACAAATCAGCAACATAACCAACACAGATTTAGTATTTAAAATAAGGACCAAACCTCTTGCGTAACGCAAAGGACTTTCAGTCCAAACAGAGAATCGAGCTTAGTATTCATACATGTGCATTGTACATGTACATATGTACATACACTGGCGAACATAATTATTGGCACAGCAAACATTTTGAGATTTGGGGGCTTAATTGTTCCCTTATCGTTAACGAATTGGTATCAATGGAAAGGTCATTTAAATTCCGTTTGAATGATATAAAACTTTCCTTAACCCATTAAGTACCCTTCCAAAATTTCGAATTTATGTAAAAGTCAATTTTCAAAACTTTTTCCTCGATTTTTTACCAAAAATTTTTTGATGCAAAAAAATTCTTTAAACAATTTAAGGAGTGACTGCAAAAAAAAATTTTCAAAAATATTTTTGCTAGTATTTTTTATAATTTTTTGAAAATCCTAAAAATTACTATTTTAACCCCTTTTTCCTACTTTTCATATAATTTTTGCAGTTTTCAAAAAATTATTAAAAATACTAGCAAAAAGATTTTTGAAAAATTGTTTTTGCAGTCACTATTAAAATTGTTTGAAGAATTTTTTTGCATCAAAAATTTTTTAAAAGAATCGAGAAAAAAAGTTTTAAAAATGGCGTTTTTTTAAATTCAAAATTTTCAATGGGTACTTAATGGGTTAAGGAAAGTTTTGTATCATTCAAACGGAATTGAAATGACCTTTCCATTGATGCCAAAATGTACATGAAGTAGGTTCAAATAACGAGTAGATTTAAATTTAAATGTTGTCAAAATAAATATGCCGACTAGTGTATGTATAATCAAAATTAATGATACATCAAGTTTTTCAACAAAAAATGTATATCAACCTGATTGATAGTAATAAAACTATCGAGTTAAAGCTTATAATCGAGTTCATTACTAAGTTCAAATGTAGCAAATGTGAGAGCAATGACAGTTTAAATAAAATTTAATTATGTGAAAACAAAAAGTTTAAGCTCGCTTGTATAGTTCATTTTTGTTCTTTGTGTATTATTATTATTATTTTAAGTTTCAATTAGCGAGCGAAACAAAGTCCGTTTGAAGACAATTGTAAGCTTATACGTAGAACAGCGTTGTCTGCTGCAATTGGACAATTTTTCGCTCGAATAGTCAGTATCCTTCAGCATCCTTCTTTAGCTTGTTAGCCGACAACGAGCTCGAGCTTTTTACAAAAAATAGTAGAGTGTTGGGTAAACATGTTCACTTGTTTCTATCTGCTTTAAATTACATAAATAACCTCGTTTAAAACGCTTAGCTACCCATAACAATTCAAAAATTCATTGAAATTAAATATCAAAACTTAAATTTGTTAACTTACTCTTGAAGTTACTAAAAATTATAGTTTTTAAACAAATGTTAATAATATTGTTATTATGTGGTAATCGCTTTTAATGCAAAGTAATATTGTTGAGTTAATTAATAAAATCGCCTTTGAATTTAGTTAGTTGGGCGAACTACTGAGAAAACTGTTTACCTCATTAGTTAAGAAGGAAACTTTATTTTTATGACGGCTGCTTGTCAGTTTCAATCATCGTCAGGATTTTAATTTGCCTGCGTGAGGTAATTAAAATATTCTTCAGCGATAAGTTATAATTTTTGCCAACTTTCTTACTTTGCTCTTAAGTGAGCGTAATTTGGCCAGCATTATTAACAACATCTCAACTCTTAAGATTATATACCAGTACTCAAAAAACATTTATAACAAATTTGTCTTTCTTCCAAAATATTTACTGAATAATACTGATAAAATGAAGACCAAATAACTAAATGCACTTTATTTATTCTATTCAATTTTCAACTCGTTTAGAACTTAAAAATGAAATGCGAGATATCATATTTATTTCGGCTTTATATGTAGCCGACACTTTATTCTACAATTGCATATGCCAATTATACATTTGCTGTCCCAATAACTAATAAATTATGCACGATAATTATTTGGTTATTTGTTTGTTCGCTTTTAACGCAATCAGCGCAGTCAGGGAAAAGCGTCACGCATACGCACCGATGTCCAAATCAGGGAACTCAAAAAAAAATCACAAGCGAATATACAAAACTAATCCCGAATGAATTAGGGAGCCCGACGACAACCCAATGATCTGGTTGTCCTGCGTCCATTTATCGATGCTCGACTGTAGGCTGTCATGGTCAATTACCATAATCAAACAGGGCCAATAAACTTTATTGGCAATTGTTCTGTGTGTTGGTCGTATTGTTCGCACTTATTGCTCTTGTTGTTGTTGCTTTTGTTGCTGTTGTTGCCACTCTTAACAGCCGTATGAAATATTTAATTTATCCCACACAAACAGTTGAGCATTAAGAATGAATCGCGTGTGGGAGTCGCAGGAGACTCTCAAATGTCAACGTGTATTTTGCCAGCCAGGCTGGGATGATTTAAAAGGGGCTATAAATGTGAAATTTCATTTAAAATAAATTACTGGAAATTGGCGCAAATTGAATTTTATTATTTCATGTGGTAATTAGGAAATTCAATTGGACAAAGCCTAATGCTAAATTTTGTCATTAAAGCAACAGTTCGGATATTAACTCAGTTGAGTAGTAGTTATCAAATGTTTAACGGTTTATGACGTGCTTTTTAAGAAATGCTCAGCTTGTAAATACCCTGTTATTAGAATAACGGTATATCCTGCGACATTTAATTTAATTTAATGAGGTCTTTCAATATATATAACAGTTTGCCTTATATTCAGAGCTCGCAAAATATGCTCAACCCAGTTTTTTTAGGCTGTCAGCTCACCAAAAAGACAGGGAAAATTGGATCAGACTCGCTCACTCTCTTAAAAAACACATATTTTTGTTTCTTTTGAGCTTTGTGTTTAACACTAAACAGTGAGAAAAAATATGAAAAGTTCTCTAACGAAACAGTTTGAATGAGAAACTGACGTTCAACGATCGAAAACTTAGCAAAACAAACGAAGTGGAAGCAAAAAGTGTCTTATTTTAAATAAATTGAAACAAATATAAATAAAGCTTTTTTTAATTAGTTATTAAGTTTAACAATTAAAATTGAGTTAATGTTAAAAAAACACTTTTTAAAAATATTATTTGTCGAAGTGTCTCAGTTGAGCGAAAACATGAAGTGAGCTACAAAATATTTGTGTGTTTTTAACATTGATCGAATTGAGCACAAACGAAATTTAAGTGTTACTTCGATTCCCTTTGCCTGAGTGTCAGCTAGCACCAGCTTATTTTATGACTGCCTACAAAAAGGGACCACTTTTTGCGAGCTCTGCTTATATTTACATCTTGATTAAATTCTATTATATTCAATACAAATTCAATAGACAGAACTTATTACATACTTAAATTGATAAAATAATAAGCAACTAAAATAAATAATTAAATAAATTTAAGTGTATGCTTTATTTAATGATTCAGGTTTCAAAGCATTTTTCAATTTTCCTTATCTCTCCGTTCTTCTCTTTCTACATTAAGTCTTCGGTATGAATAATCCTTTAAGAGTTTAACTACACATGTTTCTATGTAATTCCCGAAATTCAAAATCGATTCAATGCTGCATCTGCTTCCATTTATAAATATCTATCTCTCCATTGCAGCCTTTGCCTGAATACTTAATTTCAATGAATTATAGCTATGCAATTTCGGACATATATCATTAAATATGTGTATACATTTCCATATGCTTCAGTGCATTTTTGGAAAAATCGATAAAGCAAATTGTGGCAATAATTACAAGATATTTGAATATGCTATTTAATCAAACCCCAAAAAATATGAAAGTTTGATTGTAAAACCAATTTCATACATGCACACTAGGATGGCCTTTTTAAAAAAATTTTTGGATATCAATGAGCGCCGGGCTGAAAAATATTCGTTTTCACCCCTAGAATACACCTGCAAAATTTGAGCCCGATCGGAGTTCATTTGATGGACCCGAAAACGGGTCAAAGGTCACCACAAGCCATTTGTATGAAAAAAATCAGTTGTTGTATGGAAAACTTTTTTGTTTCTTAAGATATCTCTACGAAACTTACTACATTCTAATAATTTATTACTATATACATTTTGGCAAAGTTTTATTAAAATCGGACTACCATATCCTATAGCTTCCATAGGAACAATCGGGTGAAAATCACCTTTAGTAAGAAAAACTTTTTTGTTTCTGGTGATATCTGAACCAAACTCACAGATTGTATGCTTAGGACTGTCTCCTACAATCTGACCAAATTTGGTCGAAATCGGACTACCATATCCTATAGCTTCTATAGGAACAATCGGGTGAAAAATTAGTTGTGTGACACACATTTTTGTGTCTATTTTTGTATGTTATTATGGTAAATACATTTCGACCCAATTTATTAAATATCGGATTACTACATCCTATAGCTTCCATAGGAACAATCGGGTAGAAAATGAGCTTGGTACAAGATTTCTTAGAGATTTTTTAGACAAACTAAGAAAAAAAAAACAAATTTTATTTTATTTAATATATTTTCAATGCTCAGATTTATTTCTCTTATTTAAATAAGGACATTAAAAGTAAATCACAGAGATACATAAAAATGAAAATGATTTTAGAATTTAACTCAATTCGGACTTCATATGGCTCGGATGTTTTTATTTATAGAGCTCAACAACTTGTAAAATGAGCTGTGCCTCTGACTTACGCGTGTTAAAATTCTGTTGTAATCTTTCATAAACTTTACTCCGCGCTCAGCAACATCATTGACTACACAAAGGTTCTTGAAGAACCTAGAAGCACTTTGATAATTCTTATTATCATTCCATTCGGAAGGATCAACCTCGAGGAAATCAGCTTGAAGCTCGAAACTGGACAAAAGATTTTTGGTTTTGTATGACACAAAATCACATAGGCTGCATTTTATAATATTTTTGACGTCAGAAATTTGTCTGTAATTATTAAATGGCACTGCAGGTTCCATTGCTTTAAGTCTTTTAACCATATATCTTTTTTCTTGTATCGATACTTACGGGTCAAAAAATGCTAAGCCCACTACATCAGGTGTTAAGTACCACAAGTGATTTTTCATATTATTAGCAATTGTTTCAGAGACGATTGTAACGATATTTGAAAATTCGATAGCTGCTTGCAAAAATCTTAAGTGCTGATTGGGACATGCAATAGCATTGGTACATTAAAACCAAGCCTTTATGTAGAGCTTAACTACAAATATTGATTCGTCTCGAATGTTGGAAATGGAAGATTTTAAAGCTATAAATTGCCTTTGCCATAAATCTTGCATGAGATGTCGCCCCACAAGTCCAAAAATCACCAACATTTTCGCCAAGATATACCACTGTTAGTTCTAAAAGCTCATTGTAGTCGCTAGAAATCTGTGGAAGCTTAAGCTTTGCTCGACAAAACCCTTTGAGATCTTCGCAATCATTTAGAGAAATCTTTGCTTCAACACTTTTATCTTCCAAACCGTGTTGAAACGCAGTTTGATTTATCTTTGGCCATATATCCGGAAATCTGTTAAAAATGTATGTTTCGGGTCCACTGCTTTTTCCAAACTTTTTCTCAAAGACAGCCTTGAGTACGATCTTATAAATGTGATGACGGCATCCAAGATAGATCAGATTTCGACCGAGAAGATCATCCAATACTAGAGATGGGCATGGGCCTCCTTTTTGAGGCACGGCACGGCCCAAGCACGGCTGGTAAAAACTGAGGCCCAACACGGCCCAACACGGGATTTTTTTAAATAGGCACGGCACGGCACGGGCACGGCACGGCCAAACACGGGCGCTTGTAAATTCACTTTGTAAATTCTCTTTATTCATTTTTGTCATCGTGGCGTCACTTTTTTATTATAATCGTGCTATCGATGTTGTAAGTGTTCGCAAATTGTGCGATACATCGATGAATTCTACAGCTCAAGCTGACAAACAAGCGATAAAGCTACGCCAACTTATCGATAGTACCATATTTAAGTTCAAAATCTGTACCGTGCCTACCGTGCCTCCCGTGCCTACCGTGCCTGCCGTGCCTACCGTGCCTACCGACTTTGGCACGGTAAAACACGGCAGTTTTTAATAAGGGGCCCAACACGGCCCAACACGGATTTTTTTTAAATAGGCACGGCACGGCACGGACACGGCACGGCCCATGCCCATCTCTATCCAATACACAATGCAAGCACCTCGTTCGAGACCAGTGTTGGAGGAAGTTGTATCAAAGTTCGAGGCTAATACCCTGCTCATTTAATAACCGTAAAAATCGTTAAAATTCGATTTCGCCAGTGCTAAAAAGCGCAGGAACGTCATTTTTTAGCATCCAAACAAGAAACGCCCCTGTTGATCTCTTAATCAAATAGTGTTCAAAAAACAACCGATTGTTCCTATGGCAGCTATATGATATGGTCATCCGTCTTTGACCAAATTTGATCAGTATGTAAAAGACAGTACCAAACATACAATCTGTAAGTTTTGTAGAGATATCTTAAAAAACAAAACAGTTGTTCATACTAAAGGTGAATTTGCATCCGATTGTTCCTATAGAAGCTATAGGATATGGTAGTCCGATTTTAATAAAACTTTGCCAAAATGTATATAGTAATAAATTATTAGAATGCAGTAAGTTTCGTAGAGATATCTTAAGAAACAAAAAAGTTTTCCATACAACAACGGATTTTCTTCATACAAATGGCTTGGGGTGACCTTTGACCCGTTTTCGGGTCCATCAAATGAACTCCGATCGGGCTCAAATTTTGCAGGTGTATTCTAGGGGTGAAAACGAATATTTTTTAGCCCGGCGCTCATTGATATCGCCAACTTGAAAAAACTCCATACAAGCCGCGGCCAGGCTAATGCACACTCACATATAAATGTATATATGTATGTATGCATGTGCTGTAAAGGATTTTATGTATAAAATAAATATGGCAAAAATTTCAATGCACAGCAAAAGAAGCTGGCAAAAAGGTCAGCAGAAAATTGGAAATGTATGCAAATGGCTTATGGCTGGATTTACTTACACTTTGGAACGTCCTTGTCCTTGGCCCCGCCCTGTGGGGGGTCCTTTCCTTCTTCGTTTTCTTTTTATCACTCACTCTCAGGAAGCAACCCGACCTGACCGAGCGTGTTAGCTATAAGTTTTTTTTTTGTGGTTCGGTTTAATGGCCAACTGCGAAAGGGTCAAGCAAACAACACAAACAACACACACAGAAGGATAAAAGAATTATGGCGATGGTAATTTGTAAAGTTATTATGGCATAAATGGCAGTTCGAATGGGGCTAACAGGGCGTATGCGTAGTGCGGCTAATTTGTATGCAAATCCACTTAAATTTATTGCCACCCGCTAGTCATCTCTTTTCATCTCTCTTCACCTTCTTTAACCACTCTCGTTACAGATATGAAACTTACAAGGCGACGCTCAAGAAAATTCCGGCTACACGTCTATCACGTCTGACCGAAGCCCTGGCCAATTATGATCCGGTGCTCAATGAGTATTTCTTCGATCGCCATCCCGGCGTCTTTACTCAAATACTTAATTACTACAGGTGAGCTTAAATATTCCCCCAGGCTCTATCATTATTTATTGCGTCATAATTGCTTGAATTTATCCTAATTAGTGGGTAAACACTCTATACATTTTGATATTTCAATTTATTTCTTGAAAATGAGAACAGACGGGTAATATCAATTTAAATGGAATATACTATTATTAATTTGAACAATACATCTCTATCTTACTCTTTATATTTTTTGAAAATCTTAGTTGTAAGTTTTCACTAATGTAATTGTTCTTATTTGCAAATCAATCTTTAAACTTAATTCAAACGTTAATTAATGAAAATTTTGTTTAATAATATCTTTATATTTTTCAATATAATTATTTGTTTATTGACATCCCAACACAACAAGTATAAACTAATTACTTAATGTGCTAGTCACAGTGTACTGTTTACTTAATCCGAAGTTATATTTTATTTTAAGGCTATATTTTTATAATAATTTAATTTAATTTATAATTTATTCAATTCATTTTGATTTAATTATCATATGTTGACTTAATCTAATGTCTGTAAATTGTGATTTATTTTGTTTTAATTATCGCTTAATTGTTAATTTGTTTTAATTACTGTAATATCTGTTCATATTTGAAAATGTTTTGTCTAAGATCATTCGGTAATTGAATTAATTTATTCAACAAGAGTATTTTATCTTCGTTGTCTTTAGTCAGATGTTCCATCATTATTAACTTTTCAAAAATAAACAAGCTTAAATTTTAATTATTTACCTCGGGAAAAACACAAGCAAAAGTCATAAATCTTCGCATTCTGCTGCTGCAAAGTTTATCAACATTTTTGGCTCTTCTGTGAGCTGAGAGCACAGACAAAGGGAAAGGAGAAGGGCAAAGACAACGCTCATTAGCTGGCAAAGATAAATTGAAAGTTAGTGGGTTACTTAAGTTACTTAAAATTAATGAGAGGGTCACCTCTCTCATCCTCCATCTTTTCCATATGAAATGAAGCTGTTGAAAGTGGCAGAGCCTCATTTTTATACCTGTTTCTAAAGGGTATCTCAGTTATTGATTACTGCGGAACGGATTTCTAGTTGTGGCATCTTCCTAGCCCTGAGCCTGTGTAAACATTTCTTCCAATTCAATTAACATAGACAGGGCAAAAGGATGCCAAGGAGCTGCAATTCGAAAATAAACGTTACAAAAATAGAATGAATTTTGCTGCAAGGATTTATGTTGGCGACGGCTTGTACAATCGAATTACGTATACGCCACCAGCTACCGACAATTTATAAAGCGATTTGTGAATTTGTGCAATGCTCTGCAAGGAATTCGTAGAAATATTAGAAAAAGATAAAATTAGCATGAAAAATATAAAGGAAGCTGACAAATGCTTTTTATAGAAATTCGAAAATAAATAGAATGTATCTTATTTGAACTTTAAATATTCGAACATATATCGTTTACTTATAAACCACATTCTTCAAATTAAATCATGCACAAACACAATTTTTAATAAAAATAGAGTTCAAACGAATTTATTTTAAGGGCCTCGTCACTTCAAATCCGGACGCTCAAATCAGGTTATAACTTTTTTAACTGTTGTTGGATTTTAATGATAGACGGCTTAATTTAAAGTGTATGCTTTTCACTGATATTTATTAAAAAGAAAAATTCAATTTTGTTTACAGCAAATAAATTGGCGAATTTTCCGTTTAATGCTTGGGAATAATTTCTGCACACATTTTCTGGCTACTCCGCAGCATATTTATTAAAGGCAATCAGCATTGATTTCTCATTTTCCACGATTCTACTAGTCCTTTTCGATTTTCCTTTAACAATTGCCCAATATCTTTTGATAGGACGGAGCTCTGGGTAATTAGGTGGGTTGAGCCACTTCGGTAGCACATCGACCTTGTTTACTTCATATCACAGACTCGTCGTATTTGAATAGTGGCACGTCGCCAAATCTGGCCAGAACTTAACTGGGGATCGGTGCTTGCGCATTAATGGCAAAAGGCATTTTTGGAGGCACTCTTTCACGTACACCTCTGACGTCATTGAGGATATCGTTACAAAAGCGCGCGACTTTAGACCTCATCTACAGATTGCTTGCCAGATTAAAGTTTTCTTTCCAAATTTGACCATCGTTATATTTTTAAATTTAAGACAACACATCCACGTTTATGGGCAAAGTAAAATTTACGGCCTGGAAAATGCTTAAAATTTATTTTGATGTTTGTTTCATCATCCATTATTATGCACTCTTGAAATTTGGTTAGAACTTGCTTGTAGAACAAACGAGCACGTGTTTTTGCGTTTAAGTTTTGTTTAATCGACCTGTTAAGTCATTTTGCACATACGTAGGCCTTTATACCTTCGAAAAGTCGAATTCGTGAAATAGTGGATGCGCTGGTTTTCAGTCTTTTCGCCCTATCACCGTGATTCAACTCAGAATTTGCTCGCAACGACCTTATTAACTTTGGTCTTAGCTCACGGCTTTACAACCACTTTTCGGGGCTCGGTGTTTGGGTCTATTTATAGTGTGAGTCTCCTTAAAACGTTTAATAACATAGCCAACGGTTGACTTGGCAATTTTCAAAGCCTTTGCAATCTTTGAAAGTAACCAATTGCGATTTTTTAAGAAAGTGTGCAGAGTTTTTTCACGTTACGCCTTTTCCATTATTTACCATTCTGCCAAAATTGCAACAATTTTATCGAAACTTTCCAAAAAACAGTGTATAACATTTAATAACAATCATGCATACTCAATTTTGGAAAATAAATTAAAATTGTTTTCAAAAACTTGCTAACTTTGCGTCCGGATTTGAAGTGACGAGGCCCTT